>JAMKPZ010000318.1:0-89859 GCA_024699675.1 Amphibolis antarctica
AACTTCCAAAACTCAAAAAAAGTTGTTTCCAAATGCACCCTTAGTTATCCAAGAAACCCTTTTGAAAGCCTAGATTAGAAAGAATTATTAGTGAAAATTTTTCAAGCATCATCAAATGTAGATTATTATAATATTGAACTTATGCAACCTTTAGTGCCTTATGCAAAGTCAACGATTCTAGAAAAGGTTGGAACAGGTTGAAGCTTATAGGTATGAGAAGATTTTTCATGTCTAGGCATAGCTTTAAGATCCAATGAATTATAGAGAAAGCCTGATCAACATTCAATTTGATCATATTCTACAAAGACTCTAAATTAATGTGATATTCAATCTGTTTGATACAGATATTAATGAGTAACATTGGATTTGGATGTTCATAACATAGAAGTCAATATGAACCTTGTTGAGTATCATAAACATAACTATATACAGATGATAGAATATAACTTTGAGTGTTCATAAAATAAGGAAAATTCCAATGCAGATCAAGTCATTAATACTTAAAGATATTTAAGGACCTTACAAAAAAGCGTTAATCCGAATTTTAGAGCAAATGAAAACGTTAATCCGTTTTATCAAGCAGAAATTAGCCATCTTTAATCCAAATTGTAATTCATTAATCAGGTTGAAAGAGCATTTGGAAAGAATAGCAAAATTCGTTAATCTAGCAGTCTAATTCGTTAATCCATTTCTAGCAGGGACTATGTTTTAAGGCTCTTTATTTTAAGACTTTTATGTTAGTGGTCCTCCAAGAAGAGACTTCAATGCAGACAAGAAGAGTAACTAGCGTTCAAAAGGGTGTTAAAGATGGAGCCTGCACAAGGAAAAAAGGGAAGAGAGGTTTGCATGAAGGAGGAGGTAATACTAGTACCTCAAATTTAAACCATTTTAGAAATTCCGTAATACAAAAAGATCATGATGAAAAATATGCTTTTAAGAAAATTTTATATGGTAGAGGAATTGACTTCAAAGATATGGAAAGGAGTAGAGGAATTGACTTCAAAGATATGGAAAGGATAGAAGAATTGTTCTATGAACAAGAGCTTATAGAGATTTTACAACCTTTACCCAACATGAAAGCATATCCAACAATTATTAAAGCCTTCAATGCAAACTTAGTTGGAGTCCCAGGTGCATACACTAGTAACCTATTTGGTAGAAATATTGATATTAATGAAACAATGCTAGAAACACACTTGGCACTTCCCACTAATGGTGTTGATGTGACTTTGCCCTTATAGTAATGAATTTAACTAAGGATACAAAAATTATTACTTAGATTATACCAACCAAGATTTTCCATAAAAAGGGGCATAATGATGAATTAAGTGAAAATACTCTAAGAGCCACATATGACATTGTGAAGAGAATGTTAGTTGGGCACAAGCCTTTTTACATAATCTAGGAAGAGTTAAAACAAAAATATTCTATGAAAGTGCAATTATTAGACTTCTTGAAAGTTTAGAATTCAATTTAAGTGAAATGAAAAGGTTCATCTCAACTTCTCCCTGAGTAATTTTGAACAACATTTTCCAAGATCACAAAGAAAAGTCTACTACTAAAGCCCAAAGTTCTCAAGGTAATTAAAGAAAATAAAAGGATCAATCTGAAGAAGAAAATGCACGGAGTGTAGAAGACCAATTATCAGAAATTTATGATAATATAAATGAAAAATATCTTCAGTAAGACTCAAAAATTGACAAGAAAACAGA
This sequence comes from Amphibolis antarctica, assembly GCA_024699675.1. Taxonomy (NCBI): domain Eukaryota; kingdom Viridiplantae; phylum Streptophyta; class Magnoliopsida; order Alismatales; family Cymodoceaceae; genus Amphibolis; species Amphibolis antarctica. The sequence continues at coordinate 1,713 of JAMKPZ010000318.1, forward strand.
AAAATTGAAAATGTAAGTTACACAATCTACAGTAAGGCTAAAGCAGGGAATGTCAAAGTTAGAAGAATTCAGTTTTTGTTTTTTTAGAACTCATAGTTGCTCAAACCTCCAAGTTACTTGAAGAAGTTCAAAAGCTTAAGATGTATAAAGACTCATTGATTTGCTAGATTACATCTTGTATGTTTTATGTTGTGATTCTTAAACTAATATTTTGTGTAAGTCCCTTAATTAACTATGTTTTACGCTTAGCATTTTGAATTAAATGGTTTTACTTAATGTTACCTTACTCAATGTTACCTTAAGATAGATATTTTATGCTTGATTACTTTATGTTCCATATTCTTGTTCAATGTGTATGGAAAATTTATTTAACCTTGTATACTACAACTATTTGCATGATGTGTTTCATGTGCACATAGACAAGGGGAGCTTATTAGCATGGGGAGCCTCACAAAGAGGAAGCTTCACCATTTCTATATTTTATTCATCCCTTTTTGTTAATGTCAAAAAAGGGAGAAAAGTTGAGCATACAATGTACCTTGTTTATCTTTGTTTCTATGCTTGTTTTGACATATCATCAAAAAGGAAAGATTATTAGGAAAACTCTACTTTATGTAATAGGTTTTGATGATGTCAAAAAGGGATGTAACATGGAATGCAAAATATTTAGTGTATTAGGTAATACTAGGTAGAGTCTCATAAAGGTGAAGAAGTGAAGGTAGAATAGACATCAAGAGCTACAACGTAATGAAGATCCCACAAGTAAGATTTAAAGGCTCAATGTGTTTACACTTGAAGATTACTTAAAGATACATTACCTAAAGACTACATGAAGACTAAAGATTATGAAGACAAAGAAATGAAGATCAAAGCTTAAAGACATGAAGATGGAAGCTCAAATACCATGTGTGCGTGTATTTAATTACAAGTCAAATTGCTCTTACTCTATATGCATGATAGTAGTAAGGTATGCATCATTTGTTACTTACACACAGTTAATTAGATGTTCAGGGACTAAGGATTGTTAATCTGTTCCAAACTATTACTTCATTTCAACATAAATTCAAATTAATGATAAAACCTATTGTTAACTTGTTTTGGCAAATGTTCATTCCAGTAGATTTTGGACCATCCAACGGTATAACAATTCAGCTAGATTTTGGTGCATTTTTGACCGTTAGTAAAACTGGATTAACATTTTTCAAAACGTTAATCTGTTTTGGTCGAAAATTAGCCATTGGACTTGCATTTCTCTATATAAATATCACTCCTAGTCTAGCCAAATAGGCATTCTTTTTTGCAACCTTTTACTTATATATTGTACACGACTTGAAAATCATTTTCTTAGTAGTCATTGAACATCATTTTAGAGCTCTTGTTAGTACTAAGATCTCATTGCATAATCATATTCTACATCATCCTCAGTAAGAGCATTGTTAGTTGCTGTGTTTGACTATAAATACAAGGTCTTGATTTGGTTTGCTAAGCTTTACTGAAAACTCTAGTTGGTTGTGTATTGGACCTTAAACATGTGATTGGTTGTATGAGGTTAGTACTGAACTTATAAAAGTACTTTGTAATTTGATTGACTATAGTACATTAAGTTAAGCATACTCGGTTAAGGAATCACCTAAAAATCTTTGAATTCATTGTGGTTTGATTGTACATATTTTATTTTATATATTACTTCCACTCGTGATTGATTGAAATTCTTAAAAAGTTTAAAATTCACTATTCATCTCCTCTAGTAGTTAAATCGATCCTTTCATATATGAGACATACGAGCAACTCTTATCCCACAAACAAAGAGACACATCTGAGCACTCCTACTATAGTCACCTTCGAGCTCTTCTAGATGACCTAGATGTCTCTTAGCCCTATGTTGTTGATGTCACCACTTAGAAGAGACATCATGAAGAGCTTAAGGTGGCCATATTCCTTGCAAGGCTCCATCCTGATTTATCCCGAAATCTACAACCAGATACTTATTGTCGATACCATCCCCTCTCTCCATACTACCTTCAACAAGCACTTATCTCTCTACCTCTATTCCCTTTTTTCCTACAAAAGCCACTACTTTAGCACACAACCTTGCACGACTCGTATCCAAGCATAGGGTCTTCATAGTGTAAGTGAGGCAACAGCAAAGGTAGACCATGACCACCTTATGTTCATTATGGACAGAAGAATCACTTGTCTAATCATTGTTGAGACAAGCTTAGGTGACCACCAGTTGTGCCCCTTGCTCATTTAGCAACCATCAACTCTCCAACGGATGCAATAATTTTTCCTAATATTTTGATTCCTCCCCAACGTGTGGTACAAATATCATAAGTAGATTATAATGAATTGATGATTCTTCATGCTCAACAAAATAATGAAGTCACTACTACTCATGTTCTATCTTCTAGTATGCAAGCTTTCCACACATTCTCGTGTAATAGTTCTTAGATAATTAATTCTGGAGCGTCAAATAACATTTCTAGTAATAACTCTCTATTCACTTGTCTAACTAAACTCTCAAATATAAATTCTATTGCGTTAACCGATGGGCGTAGTTGCCTTATCTTCGAAGAGGGCACTACACCTATTAACCTAGATATTTTCCTAGAAAAAATCATTTATCCCTAGATTTCCCAACAATTTATTGCCTATTAGTGTCATCACCAAGTAATTATACTATTAAATTACATTTAACCTTTTCATTGCACTTTTTGGGATTTATAGGCAACGAAGAGAATTGATTTAAGTCATGTTCAAGATGTTGAGAAAATAATCTCCACACGGGTTTGCACCTAAATCTTGCAACGATCTCACCAAGAACACTCAAGAAAACTACAAAGAAGAAGAATAAGAAGATGAGAACAAAGATATAGAATTTTACGTGGTTCAATAATGTGCCTACTCTACAGGCTCAATAGTGATGACTCTTACTATGCCATCAAAAATAAATTATAGCATCCAACATTCTCTCATAAATAGCATTAGCCTTTATGCGAAGTATTTATACAATTTCCTAGGGTTACAAGAAGAAACCCCTTCAATTACTAGGGTTAAGGACCTAAAACATCAGGTTGGAATCTCAATCGTCAAGTTGGGATTTGAAAGGTCAGGTTGACAAATAGAGGAACTTCAAAAGTCCCAAACTAGGCTGTTCTACCTAGCTTCAAAACTTCTGGATCCTACTACCTGAACGGCCTTCGGAAGTTCCGAACTAGGTGGTACTTTTGGACTCCAGAAGTTCTCACTTTTGCTAATTAAGTTGTCCTTGGAAGGTCCGAACTAGATAGCTCTACTGGCCTTCGGAATATCTAAACAAATCTACTAACTTGTCTTCAAAGGTTCCATCCTGGTCCATCCGACTGACCTTCGAAGTTCCTAGACTAGCTTGCCAGCATTGACATTGTCTTCAGAAAAACTTAACTAGGCATATTTGTTTTGACCACAAATGTTCCAACCAGTTCACATGTACTGAGTGTAGAAGTTCCAAACTTGGCCTCGAAAGTTCCGAGTATAACTTGACTTGTTTAATACAAAGATTCCTAATTGGTTGTTTCTTGCAAGTTCTTGTGAAAATCTCTACACTTGCACAATTTCAATAATCTCCTACTTGGAGACTGTTATAAGTCAAGTCTTCCATCAACAACATTTCTTCTACACCACCAAGCCATGTCACCATCCTCAATTTTCTTGGAGATCAACTAAGGCTATGCATAGACTTAGCTTCATAATGCTCAGAACTTTGGTTAACATATCAAACTATATTCCCAGCTCTTGCTATTTCTATAAATTTAACCTATCCTCTTTTATTTCTTCCCTAATGAAATAGAACTTTATCTTGATATGCTTGGATCTCGAGTAGAACTTAGGGTTGTTGGCCAAATAGATTGCACTTTGACTATCACAGTGCAATACACTTAAATCATATTTGTAACCCAACTTTTGAAGAAGGTTTTCTAACCAGATTCTTTCCTTCACTACTTCTACCACAACTACATATTCTGCTTTAGTGGTTAACAGGGAAACAAACCCATGTAGCTTGAATCTCTAGCTTATTGCAATCCCTCCTACATTGAAAACATAATCTGAGGTGCTCCTACTCCTATCTAAATCTCCTCCCAGGTTTGAGTCAGAAAACCCTACTAGTTCAACTGCTCCTTTCTTGAAGCATAATCCAATATCCAAAGAATTTTTAAGATACTTTAGTATTCCATTTCACAACTTCCTAGTACTCTATACCTAGATTGGCCATGATGTTAGGATTAATCACGACCACTAGAGGGGGGGTGAATAGTGGTTTTTCAAATTTAAACTAATCTTTATACAATTTTTTTCGAAAATACAAAATAAACGAAATGCGAACAATGAAAATAATGCAGAAGTGAAACAAATAATTTGATATAAAATTGGATACGAGTTTCGAAACAAAATAAAATACGATTAGTCAATTCGATGCAATAACAATAAAGAAAATGCAGAAATAAAAGTGCATATAAGATTTTTAGGTGATTCACTGACTATGTTCACCCCTGAACTTAAAAAACTTAAGTTTAATCTAATCACTACTTAAAATATTACAAATCGAGTGTTTATAGTTGAAGACCCAATCAACTACAACAAGAATTTGTAGTCGTACCCTCCAACCAACCCAAAACCAAGAGTTTGTAGTAAAATTCAACCGACAAGAGTTTATGATTAAATTCTTCAACTCACTACACCAAAAGGAACACCCACATGTGTTTTAGGTCGAACACACGTCAAACTAACTAAGAAAATATGAAACCAATCTTTTATAATCCAATCAAAACAAATTCACTTCGAAAGAGCGAAGAATTTGATCTTTAAGCTTTTGCACCTTCAATATCTCTTTCCACTGGAGTACGAAAATTCTTCAAATCAAGTTCGAGACGTGAGTGAAAATTCATAAGTGAAAGGTTGTATGAAATAATAAAATGATCTCCTATTTATAAATGCAAACTTAAGCTAACAGCTAGTCCAAATTCATTATAACGATTTTTCAAATCGTTATAACGTTTTTATAACTTACTCTATATTTCAAATAGATCATTGTATCAAATCGATATACCAAAAAATTCGTTATAACGTTTTTTTTAAATCGTTATAACAATTTTTCTATGTATCAAATCATGGATTTTGAATAATCTAGAATCTAATCTTAAATGGCTAAATATTTCAAAAACTTTCCAAAGTAATGAAAATTCAAATATCGTTATAACGATTTTGTGAAATTATTATACTGATTTTTCTTAGGTATCCAAAATTACGGATTTTCCTACATTATTTCTCTAAGTAAATATTTTTCAAAAACTTGCCAAAATGTCATTTTAAATTCAAAATTTGATATAACGATTTAAGAAAATCGTTACAAAATCATTATAACGATTTTCCCAAATTCCTTAATTTACAAGAATTTTTCTAACAGGATTATTTTTCAAAATGTTTCCTAAGTTTTGGACAAAATCAAAAATCGTTATAACGTTTTGAATATACCGATTTTCATGGATGCTTAACTCATCTGACCTGTCGATTTTGGCATGTGAAGATTTTAATGTGGACTTAAAATCTAAATGAGTGATCTATACTAGTGTTCAAATATTTTTAAATGTGTTTATAACTTATTTTTATTGGCTTTAATATTTCATCTTTAATTCCTAAAATTTCTTTAATAAGCTTCTTGCAATTTCTTCATCTTTTCATCTTCTTTGACTTTATGACTTTGTAGTTTTGACTTGATTTTTCATATCTTCATTTTTATCATATCAAGATGTTTGACATCATCAAAACCTATAAAAGATGAGTTCTCAACACATGAATCTACTAATAACTCACTACATGAGCTATGTCAAGTCTAGTGCATATCATGACATATATAAGACTTCCTACAATTGAAGCATAGGGTAAACTAGACATTTTTGCTGTTTCTTCTACAGTTCTTGGTGATTACTTTTTGGATAGTTTGAAGTGTGCACCCAAGGGAAGATTTGTCTTTCTTGCATCTAAAACCTTGAATTTATTCAGTACTTTCTCTAAGTATCTTTGTTGATTTAATTTAACAATTACTGTAGCTTTGTCTCTGATGATTCTCATTTCTAGGATCTGTTTAGCATCCCCTAGGTCCTTCATATCAAACTCCTTTGATAGCTAATCCTTTAATTGGTTTATCCTTTTAGAGTTAGAACTGGTAATTAGTATATCATCTACATATACTAGTAAGATGATATACCATTCATCAAATTGTTTAATGTAGCAATAAAAGTCTATATCACACCTCTTGAAGCCTATGGTATAGATGAAACTGTCAAATTTCTTGTACTATTGTTTTGGTACTTGCTTTAAGCTATACAAACTTTTCTGTAACTTGCAAACCAGTTTTTCTCTTTTATCAAAAACTACAAATCCTTCTGACTACTCCATATAAAGCTCTTCTTCTAGATTTCCATAAAAAAAAGCTGTCTTCACATCTATCTATTCTAGAAACAAATCTTTAGCAGCTACAATACTAAAGACCAACCTAACTATGGTCATTTTCACCACTAACGAAAAGACTTATGTAATTAATATCTTGGATTTGTTGAAAACCCTTGACCACCAATCTAGCCTTGTATCTTTTCCTATCATCTAGTTCTTTTAATTTGAATACCCATTTATTTTGTAGGGCTTTCATTCCTTTTGGTAGGGGTATTAGCTTCCAAGTCTTGTTTTCTCTAGGGACCTCATTTCATCCTTCATTGCTAACTCCCACTAATCTGCATCATTAGACTTTACAGCTTCTTCATAGGTCCCTGATTCACTATTATCTGACAAGAGTAAATAATTAAATGATAGATCGTACTTTTCTGGAGGTCTTGACACTCTAGTAGACCTCCTAAGTTGAGGAGTATTCACTTGCTCCTCCTGCTGTAGTCCTTGAAATTGATTTTCATCTTCAGTTTCTTCCTGGATCTCTTCAACATTTCTTGCATCAACCCTAATGCCTTCAGCAACTTCAACCTAGATTTCTTGATCATCATCTACTTCTACACCGTTCCTATGCTTATATACCTTTGATCCATCAAATCTAACATCATTGGATCTAATTATTTTCTTGGGTTTTTCATTCTAGCATCTGTAACCAAAATAATCCTACCCATAACCAATGAAATAGCATTTTTGTGCCTTTGGATCCAACTTGTCTCTCTTATCACTACTAATGTGAATATATGACAGAAATCCAAACACTTTCAAGTGAATGTAATTGACCTTCTTTTCTGTCCACAGCTCCTCAGGGATTTTTAAACTAACTGGGAATGAATGTCCTTTATTTATCAGGTAGGCTGTTGTACTAACAACCTCTGCCCAGAACATTTTAGGCAAACCTACATGTAATCTCATGCTTCTTGCCCTTTTATTCAGTATCTGATTCATTCTTTCAACAACTTCATTTTGCTGTGGTGATCCAGGTACTGTTCTTAGCCTCCTAATTCCTTGCCTTTCATAAAAACTAATAAATTCTTGGCTATCATATTCTCCTCCATTGTCAAACTTAACACATTTCACTTTCTCAACAGATTGTCTTTCAACTTCTACTTTCCACCACTTGAAGACTTAAAAAATTTCAGACTTATGTTTGAGAAAGTACACTCACACCTTCCTTGTACAATCATCTATGAAGGTGACATACAAATAAGACCCTTCAATAGAACTAACAGGAGCTGACCCTTAACATCTGTGTGAACTAGCTCCAACTTGTGTGACTTGAGCTCATGTGATGATTTTGAGAAACTTTCTTACTACTTGTCTAAAACACAATCCTCATATATTCCTAAGTTAATAGATTTCAACTTAGGCAGTTTCCCTTTAGTCGCCAACGTTGTCAACCCTTTCTCACTAATGTGTCCCATTCTGTTGTCATAGGATAGCCTCATCAGTGTTGTTCATTGATACAATGGAGTCTTCTTGATTTGATGTGAGATATAAGGTGCTTGTTCTACTACCAGTGGCTATGACTCTTGTACCTTTAGTTACCTTTCACTTGTTATCACTAAAATTAGCATGGTAACCCTCATTATCCAACTAACTTATGGAGATTAAATGTTTAGCCAAATCAAGAACGTATCTGACTTCCTGTAATTTTCATAGCCCTTGCTTAGTTTGAATGTGAACTTCACCTTTGCCTAATATATCCAGGCTTGTATTATTGGCAAAATACACCTTCCTCACTAGTGTTGCATAATAGTTGTGCAATAATTTCTTTCTACAAGTTGTGTGAAAAGAAACTCCTAAATTCATCACCCAAGAGTCAATGGAACTATCAACCCAGCAAACAAGGGCTTCATCAGATCCTTTTTAAGAGAGTATTGGCTCCTGCTCCTTCAGGTACCTTCCCTTTGTTGTTTTTCCTAGAAACCTTACAGTGAGACCTGAAGTGCTCCAATTTCTCATAATTTTAGCATTGAATATCTTTCTTAATCTTGTTGGTGCCTTTGGATTTAGACCTTCCTAGAGACTTCCTCTGGACTGACTTTTTCCTCTGCATTTAACACTCAAAGCTGAGGATGATGCTTCTTCATTGGATTTTCTTATAATGCCCTCACTAAGGATTAAGTCTTTAATGTCATTCAGTTTCAACTTCTCGTGACCTAGTGAGCTGCTAACACTAATCACAATTGCAGACCAACTCTCAGGTAAAGAAGATAGTAAAATCAAAGTCCTAATTTCATCATCAAATACTATCACTACTGAACTTAATTGAGTCAATATAGTATTGAAATTGTTTATGTGATCTACTATACAACTACCCTCAAGCATCTTCAAATTAAAGAGTCTATGCATAAGATATATCTTGTTGGATACTAACGGCTTCTCATACATATTGAACAAGGCCTTCATTAAATTAGCTGTTGTTTTCTCTTTGACGATGTTGAAAGCAACATTCCTTGACGAGGTCAACCTGACCACACAAAGCACCTATCTATCCAAGAGCTCCCACTCCATGTGATCCATGCTTTCTAGCTTCAGCCTTAGCAATGGTTTATGTAGCCGTCATTGATACAAATAGTCCTCTATTTGCATCTTTCAAAAGTCAAAATCTTTCCTGTCAAACCCATCAATCTTGAGCTTGTTCTCTTTAGCCACTTGGGACATTATTCTTGCAACTAGGGCACCTAAAAGAACCTGTACTCTAATACCAGTTGTTGAGAAAATAATCTCCACACGAGTTTGCACCTAAACCTTGCAACAATCTCACCAAAAACACTCAAGAAAATTGCAAAGAAGAAGAATAAGAAAATGAGAAGAAAGACAGAATTTTATGTAGTTCGGTAGTATGCTTACTCCACGGGTTCGGTGGTGATGACTCTTACTATGCCATCAAAAATAGATTACAGCATCCAACATTCTCTCATACATAGCATTAACCTCTATGCGAAGTATTTATACAATTTCCTAGGGTGACCAGGACGAAACCTCTTCAATTACTAGGGTTAAGGACCTGAAACGTTAGGTTGGAATCTCAACCATCAGGTTGGGATCTAAAAGGTCAGGCTGAGAAATCAAGTAACTTTAGAAGTTCTAGACTGGGTTGTTCTGCCTAGCTTCGAAACTTCTAGATCCTACTGCCTGAACTACCTTCAGAAGTTCCGAACTAGGTAGTACTTCTAGACTCCGGAAGTTCTCACCCTTGCTAACTGAGTTGTCCTCAAAAGGTCCGAATTGGATAGCTCTGTTGGCCTTCAAAACTTTTCACTTTCTGTTCCTGAGTTGCCCTTGGAAGATCTGACTTGGACACCTTTGCTGGCCTTCAGAATATCTAAATAGATCTACTGGCTTGTCTACGGAGGTCCCATCTTGGTCCATCCGACTGACCTTCGAAGTTCTTGGACTAACTTGCTAGTGCTGACTTCGAAAGCTCCAAACCAACTACCCAACACTATCTTCGGAAAAAATTAACTAGGCTCATCTGTTTTGATTACGGATATTCCGACCAGTTCACATGTACTGAGTGCAGAAGTTTCAAACTTAGCCTCGAAAGTTCTGAGTATAACTTGACTTGTTTAATACATAGATTCCTAATTGGTTGTTTCTTGCAAGTTCTTGTGATAGTCTCAACACTTGTACAACCTCAACACAAAATCATGTTGTCTATAATCTTGTCAGAGATGTTATTCCTTAAGGGCATACTTTAATGGCCACATCTGGTGATTCCAACTTGCTTTGGTATTGCCGCTTTGGACATCCATCTCTTAGCAAATTGCAAGAAGCTTTGCCTTGTGTCTCTATTAGTCCTTTCAATTATCAGTCCTATATTATTGGTAAGTAGTTTTATGCTACTTATAAGAGTCAAGAATTTTCATAAATTTTGGGTTTATTTGATTTAGTTTATTATGATATTTAGGGACCTTCTAAGGTTGCATTTATTAATGGTTATCACTATTATGTTATTTCTGTTAACAATCTCATGTCTCTTAAGTGTATTTGTTGAAAAATTAACATATCTTTGATGAGATCCTTAATTGCTTCAATAAAATTCAAACTAAATTTGTTATTACTCTAAAAAAATTTGTAATAACAATACTCTTGAATTTGTTCGATTTAATGTTAAATCTCTTTACATTCAACGTGATATGATTCATCAAACTATGTGTGCATACATATTTCAACAAAATGGAGTGGTAAAATACAAATATTGTCATATTCTTGATGTTGCTTACACTTTTCATGTTAAAATGAATGTCCCTAAATATCTTTCGTCTTAAGTTGTTGCCACAACTTTTTATCTTATTAACAATATGTTTTCTCGTTTGGATGGTGCAATTTCTCTTTGATGCCTTCACCTAATTAGGAATTGTTTCCTCTCTCTCCTAAAGTTTTTGGTTGTACTACTTTTGTCAAAAATTTGACTATTGGTCAAACAAACTCTCTCCCTTAAATGTTTCTTTGTTGGGTATTTTTGTTCCCAAAAGAAGTATCGATGTTACTATCTTCTTATTCATTGTTATTTTGTGTCTATAGATGTTCTTGAAGATACTCCTTTCTTTTCCACCACTCTTCCTTAACCACCTCTTGTTCACCCCCTTTTTAAGTCCTCAGGATTTTTCCAAGGCAGTAAAAGCAACATCAACACCAACAAATTCGCCACCTCCCTTGCAAGTCTACCAACACCATCATCATCATGCACCGACCACAATTCAAGTCATGCAAACCTCCCCCAATGTTGTAGATTACTCTTCTCTTGACTTACCCATTTCCCTTTGTAAAGATACACAAACCTCTACCTTGCATCCAATTTCAAACTTTTTATCCTATGATGCCCTTTCACCTTATTGTAAGTGATTTGCCTTAGTTATATCTTCAAAATTCATTCATGAGAATTATTATAAGGCACTTACCCTTCCTTAATGGAAACATGCAATGGACATGAACATGTAGGCTTTGCTTAGTAGAGAAACATGGGAAGTGGTTGACCGACTCAAGGATATTCTTGCTATTAGACATCATTAGGTCTTCACTATCAAGTATAAACTCAATGACTATTAATAGACACAAAGTTCATCTAGTCACTCACAACTTCACTCACACACTCAAGGTTTATTATGTTAAAACCTTTTTCACTAATTGCTAGACTCAATTCCTTTTGAGTCCTCTCATTAATAGTATGCAAAACTTAGACTGTTTCTAAACTAGACATTCAAAATGTCTTTCTCTATGGTGATTTACAAGAGGGCATCTTCATGAAACAACTTCCTAGATATGTTCTGAAAGTTCTAACTTATGTTAAAAGCAATCCAGGGAAAGGACTCATTTATTCCAATAATAGTCGTCTAACTATTGTTGCCTATTCAGATTCTAGCTATAGAGGAGGAGATTAAGGTTACAAAATATCTACTTATAAATATTGTAACTATGTGTGAGGAAATCTTATGACATAGAGAAGCAAGAAACAAAACATTGTTTCCAAATCAAATACAAAAGCTAAATAGAAGACTATCTCAAGTTTTTTCTTACAGAAGTTGAAGTGTCAATCACCATGGTTATACACTACGATAATCAAACTATTATTTATATTGAAAGCAATAATACATTTCATGAAATGACAAAATATATTGAAATTAATTGCCACTATGTTCGGAAATTAGCAAAAAATGGTGTTATTTACATGCCCTATGCATGATCTTCAAATCAACTTGCAAATATCTTTACTAAAAGTCTTAGTGTATGGGTGTTTAAACAATTTTGTAATAAGCTTAGTTTATTCAATTTGTACTCATCAGCTTGATGGGGAGTGTTGGAGAGATAAATCTATTTAGATTTGTTTACCCAATTATGTGTATTTATATGTAACTGTGTACAATACAATGCCTACAAAGACATCATTCTCAACTAATCTTAATCACACAGCACCTGAATAAAATTACCCATTTTTTTAATTTTTAAAGAAGACATAAGAGTGATATATGAATTACAATAAGCATATTTTTCATTAATCAAACAACAAAAAATTAATTTTAATTTAAAGATGTCATTAAATTAATGAAAGAAATATAATAAAGGTATTTAGTTGGTCAAAATATGAAAATGATATTTGAATCTTAGGATATCGTCATTTGTAGAGCTAAGACTAGTATAATTAAATTGCGAAGGAACACAAAAGTAGTAAAAAACTAAACTAAGGGCATTTTCAAAGAAAAGGGAAATAGTATCCTCTTTAGACAAGAAGGAAAAAGACGAGAATAGGAAGCATTGAAAATGATATTTTAATGAAGATTCCATCACTGTAGTAATTACAATGCAATAAGGAAGAATACCTATTTCTGTATAAAGACAACTGAAAATACAAAAGTTACCTCCAGTTCACTTCAATTAAGGTGGAGTAAATTGAGAAAGAAGATACTCACAAATAATTTTAACCCAAGAGAAGCTATCTTAAGCCGCTGGCCAACAAGCAAGTTTAGTTTCAGGACTTCTTGGACGGACTTTGATATGTAGTAGATCCTCTTCACACGGCTACTATCCTCATTTCTACTCACAAGATGACCATTCATTGGAAATGATTCTTGTATGCCATAAAAGGTCCTTATGCTTTCAATTGCCATTAAATCCTTGAAAAAAACAACAGGATCGATCCCTCTCCATTTCCCCTTAATTTCTAGCATTCCCTTGGAGCCCATTTCTCTCTTCTGTTGATCATCACCAGCACCAAATAGTTCTTTATGTACTGGCTCATTGTTATTGGAAATTATGCCACTAGAAGCAGCTTCTTGACTGTTCATTTTTACATCCAACATCTCAACTCCAATTTTAGCGTTAGAAGAATCCACAACAGCTAAGCATTGGCCTGGATCATTTCCAGGGTCACCTTTTTCTTCCCCAGGTTTATATTCTGCAATCTCACTTTTATCTCCATGGATTACATTTCTCCTATTAATGGCATATCTGCTGTGACTACAAGTCTTTTCTGCAACTGCTGTAAGAAGGAGAAGAAAAGGTCAACAGAATTTTTGCAAACCTATGCTTCCACAATGAAATTTGTAATAAAACAGAATATTCTTACATTGCAAAGGAGAAAGCTTTCGGAGAACAGCAATAAAAAAAGCTCCACTGTTCTGATCATGAGGGACAATCCGCATGCACCATTCTAGGGGAAAATTACTATTTTCTTTGCAAGCAACATTTGTGCCATTTACACATAAATTGGGATCTTCGTGTATGTCATTTACAGACTCTCTTTCAAGTGATGTCAAGTCATCTAACTTTTTGCCCACAGAATTTCTTTCTTGTGCATCTTTTCCATCCTGGATTTCATCAAAAGACATTGAATAGGCACTGCCAGATGGAAACATGCTTGGTAAAATTGTGCTCTTCCTATGACTGGGTACATCTCTAAAAGATGACAACCAATGCCCTTTATCCCGTACCTGCAACAGCCCAGCATTAGTAGATTTTAAAAAATCATATATTTAAGAAGAAAATATCAACATTAAATGGTGGATATATTTATCTCCAAAAAGAGCTTCTAAAATAAAGTTGAAAAGAATTATGTTGATTGCTTATCTCCTTGGCTAAAGAGGACTCCTTCATGAACACCATCATCTTCAAAGAAGAGGACTTCCAACCCTAATCAATTAGTTCCCACAACACCAATGACCTCTAATAGCATTATATAAAGCCTCCCATCCAATCTCCTGTTTCTAGGACACAATCACTACTCTGCCAACATTCCTTCAAAACACTCCATCTCTAGTGTTTGGTCAAGCTGAACTGGGTTCAAATAGCCACCATTTAAAGGGTCATCTTCTCTACCATCTCGAGCAACACCCACCAGTGCTTTTTACAAATCACAAAAGCCAATTCTTGAGCAAGGCATAACACCAACTTCCCTACCCTTACTTGGAATTACACCAAACACAACCTCTCCCAATGCCCAATACCCACCAGTGCTTCTTGTTATGAATCACAATAGCCAATTCTTGAGCAAGGCACGACACCACCTTCCCTACATTTACTAAGGGTTGCACTAAATACACCCTCTCCCAATGCCCAAAACCTCCCACACGTCCATAGTTGTTAAGCTAGGCACCTTGGTAACCTTGATATTATGAAGTATTTCAAGCAAACATCTCATTGGTGGAAAAATCATTGCAAAACCTACTCAAGATATTTGGAAACTACTTGTCTGCTTCTAAACCACTTACAAGAAGGATAACTTTTGAAGCCATGGCTGGATTTCCAATAGAGTAAGGAATTATCGTCCATTGCACCAACCATAGTCAGAGATGACAACCTTTGATCTCCACTGACTACCGACAAACATCCAGCCTTCAAGATGTTCTTTCTTGATCACCAAACCACTCTAACATATCTTTTTCCTTCACTCACAATTTTTCATCCACCTCATTTTAAGTACTTCCAGTTACCAACAAATTCAATTTTATTAATGAACAGAGGTGTTAGCAATCCTCTAGCATATTTGTACATATTCATTATCCGCAGAAGTTTCACTAGAATTAGTAAAAAAAATTAAAAAATATATTAGTGTTAGCTAATGGGTGAGGTAAACGAAACAACATGCCAACACTAGAAAAAATATCAGCTGAAACTTGATGAGCTTTTGTGAAACTATTTGAAAGAAGTAATTGCATGATGTCCTAGATATGAGGGGAAAATTCAAAAATCAATCATATTGACTACACACACTGCCACATTGTCCAGTATTTCAAAATAAAGAATCATGACAAACAGTATCAAATGCATGAACTTCTAGTTTTTAGAGTGGTAAGCAAGCCAAAATATATATAAGAAAAAAAACACTGCCTTATACCGAAGATAAACCAAGACTAAAACAAAACAGCAGAAAAGATAACAAGGCTCAAACAGATATGACACAACGCAGAAGAAAACACACAACCAGAACAACCATCTACATCAAGACCAAAATGAGTCAACAGATCCAGACCAGTTACAGTGCAACACCAGCAATGAAACCAATCAAATGTATGAACTCTTACAACTAGCAAACCCTAGAAGTTCTTTAATATTTTCTTGAACATATAGATACCAAAAAATCGATAATAAACGATTTTCATCAAAAAAGTAAATCCAAGAAGATACATAAAAAAATTAATGAATATTTAAACGCTTTCATCAATGTTAACCTCCAAAAGTTGTGAAATTGGAATATGTTAAAGTAAAACTTCAAGCATACCAAAAAGAAATGAAAAAATAAATAAAATAGCAATAAATAAATAAATCAATACGTTAAATGGTTCTATATTTGCATGTAGGAACCCTTGTAAAAACTCAAGAACCAAGATGGGTGGATGTTAGCACATAGACCCATCATGGAATGAACTATACCTAGATTGTAAAAACTCAAAGAACCAATATGGGTAGATGTTAGCACACAGGCCCCTCAAGGAATGAATTATATCCAGATATCAATAAAAGCTATCAAACAAAAATTTGTTCCAGAATTTAGACAGAATCATGCGGCAAGATTTTTTAGCATTAGAGGATATCATGTTTACCAATGAAGTAACAAGCACACCTTCCATCGTTTGAGACCTGGACGACGAATTAATTCAGGAATCTCAGTGGAGACATCAAGAAGCTCTACTGATTCACCACATCTGGCAAGCACCTGCAAATTGGAAAGAAAGAATAAGAGAAAGACACAGGGAAGAGCAAAAGAGAAAAATGAATGAAAACATTGTAACAAAGGAAACCATGCTTACTTTGATTCTTAAAAACGTTTTTATTGGTTATAAGAAGATTTGATATAGACCATTGCCAAAAAGATAAGTTAGATATACCCCCAGATGTTATCATGAGAAAACCAATGATATAACAATTTAGATATACCCCTAGATGTTATCACATGATAACCAATTATATAACAATTACTAAAGGTATATAACAATTAGCATTACTAGAAGAGACTACAATGGTATATATTTGGTGATTAGGGTTTAGACTAAAGGTATATTCAATAACCCATACAAAATAATATAATACTAACCTAGCACTCCTCAAACTAGAACATATACAACTATAGTGCCCAACTTTTTACCAAAAATATCATAAGACCCAATATTAATCTCTTAGTGAAAATGTTTGCAAGTTGATCAGATGATTGAGTGTATGGAGCAAAAATGACATCCTTTATCATAGCATCTTGAATATAATAGTAATCTACTTTGATGTACTTGGTTTGTTCATTAAACGTTGAATTATTTACAATGATGACAACTTGGTTATAACAATGCATGAACATAAACATACTAAAAGGAAGCCCAAGCTCTATCAAAAGTGAATGTAGCCACATTATCTAATGTAAAATCTATACCATGACTTGATACTCGACTTTTACACTAAATGAGACACAACAATTTACTTTTTGCTCCACCAAGTGACAAGATTTCCTTCAACAAAGTTACAATATCTTAAAGTAGATTTCCAATCTCCTTTCACTTGCATAACCAAAATCTAAGTAAGCCTCTATGTGCAAATGACTATTCTTTGCCCACTTGATATAAGACAACACCTTTAAATCTTCCTACCTATGCAATGTCCTTAACTCATGTATAAATTGGTTGAGTACCCCAACAATGTAGGTGATATCTATACATGTGATAGTAAAATAGATCAACTTCCCTATAAGTTGCCTGTACTTGTCAATGTCTTCTAATACAAGTGATAAGCTATCTCAAAAATCTGAACTCTACTCAACAATAATCTCCAACTTGAACCCATGCAAACTATTCTCTTGTAGATCTAATGCATATTTCCTTTGAGACAACACCATCATATTTTTCGCATATACAAACTTAATACCTAAGAAATACTTAAGTCAACTCATGTCCATCATAACAAAATGAACTTGTAGATAGCCTTTGGTCTCCTAAATACTTGCAATGTTATTGCTCACCAATAAATATTATCTACATACAATGAAGTAACATATAGTCCCTATCATCCTCTTATAAAACACTGAATGGTTTACAACATGATGTTGAAAACAATAAGCAATAACAATGCCACTAAACTTCTCAAACCAAGGACGAGCTCTATTTGAGATTATAAATAGCCTTTTGAAGAAGGCAAACTCAATTTTCCCTTTAAGTAGGAGTTTCTTTAAAATACCTATTTCAATAGATTACCATTCAAGAATGAATTTTCACATCTAGTTGAATAAGATCTTAAGATTGATTCATGGCAAGAGATAACAGAACTCATATAGAAAATAGTTGAACATGTGTCTATACAGTCACCTCCATATTCCTATATAAAACCACATCTAACTAGTCAAGTCTTTTGTACCTATCTATTGTCCCATCAAACTTGCACTTAACTACAAACACCCATCTAAGTATGTTAATTTCTACAAGTCACATGTGCCACAAAAGATATCAAAGTGTGCAACTTTTCCTCCATGGCTATCTTCCAATAAGGAATTAAGAGTGCCTTTTGGTTAGTCCAAGAAAGTGACTCAGAATATGGAAAGGAAAATGTGCAAAACAAGAGATGTGTTAAAAAAATATTTTGCATGGATTTTGATGAAGCAAAGCTTAATGATATATCTAGATGAAAGATATGTATGACAAGAAAATGGAGGGAGTGCAAAGTCAACCAAAGAAATCAAGATGATGATGTAGGATGCTTTGAAGGCTTGAAGAAAGTGCATTCATAATGCCTAATGACAATGAAGACTAATTAAAAAAGAAGTATTTATAAGAGTTTTGAGTGTTAAAAGTGTGAGATGGTTATTTGTTTGTAATGTTCTTGCTCTTTAATAAAAACCTTTACTTAGGGATAGAACCTTTCCTTGAAAAACCCTAAGCAATAATCCTTAGAATTAACATTTATGCTAGAACAAATTAATGGTTGCAAAATTGGATAAACGTTCTTGGCATATTAAGAATAATAGACTTCGAACTTACCTTCAGTTTAGAATTCAGATTAACGTTTCATTCAAATTTCAAATCATTAATTTGTTCTAGGAAAAAATTGAATCAGTAAATTTCAAAGTAGCTTTTCATATTAACGAATTAAAATCCATTTTCACCAAAAAATAGCCATTATAGAAAAATGGATTAACAAATCAAAATTTGTTAAACTGTTTTGAAGGAAAAACTAGTTGTTAAAGAGACATTCCACACTTCACCCTATAAACACTAGACTCCCATTTGACTTGAACTACCACTTGCATACCCATATAAATTGTGCACAACATTGATAACCTTTTTCCAAGCCTTTTGGTGCTCTAAAACCTCAAGATCACATTATTTGGCAAAGCTTCTAACTTCCAAATCCTTCCAGAAAATAAAAACACACATTTGGGTTGTAAGTTCTTTATTATTTAGCATGTATATTATAATAGCCTATCTAACCAGATTGGTGAGGAACTCCTTTGAGATTAAGGAGTTATTGGTTTATTGTGTTTTGACTCAAAAACACAGAGCCCTTGGTGATTTAAGGGATTGAGTTGGTTTGTTGTATTTTGATCATAACACACAAGTGTTACTCCTTGTAACTAAGGAGATGTTGGTTTGAAGATTTTTCACCTTAAAACACTTACTAGGTTTAGAGTGAACTCTAGCATCACATTAAGAGAGAAGAAAATGGTGAATTAGCACTACTAGAAGAAATTACAAGGTATATATAAGGTGATTAGGGTTTGAACTACATGGATATCCAATAACCCATCAACCCATACAACATAATATAATGCTAATCTAACAACTAAACTTATGGCCAAGAATCTCTTCAAAGTTTGTTGAGGCAAATTTCAAAAACAAATTAAATAATTTACTAAGTATGCTTGCTGGAAATTATTTTTCAAAGTAAGAAATTCAACTTTAATTTCATGTTAGACTTCAGCAAGTTTAAAAATCAATGTGTAGGTAAAACTTTGACATGTTTATGATATTTCGATGGAAACATGGAAAATAAAAACATCATATCAAATATAATTATCATATCACCATTGGTTTCAATGTCACATTCACAAAATTAAAAAACAAGTGGAAGTGAAATTTTGCCAACATGTATTGATATTTGATTCCATATTCTGAAAGTAAGATGAGAATCTGAAGATTTTGAACCATCGAATTTACCCTAGTCAGGAGAATTCAATAATTCAATTGCCAAATTTAATTTGATAAAAAATGTTTATTTGGTTCAGATTGTAGGTCTTTTGATTATGACGTTGTGAATCATTATAATCACAATATGAAACAAATACTTTTAATATAATAGATGATCATCAACAATATTTTTGTGAGAAGGCAAGAAAATTTGGATAATTAAACTTTTTCTCAATAATCAAAGGATACCATCAATTATGCATTTTTTTTCCTTAGTAGTCACAATATCTTGAGTGGTCACAAACTAAACCAAAAAAGATTTAGAACAGTACCTCATAATCCACATAATTCCATACATCCCTATTATGTTTTTAATCAAACACTAATCATAATTTGAACCAAAATTTACTAAGTATTCCAATGTTTCTTTTAGAACTCTATGATTCAATTATCAAGATATAATGGGAACCACTTAACACATCCAACACTCAAGTATTTTTTAGATAAGTTGAATATGATGGCTGAACCACAAAGTTCTAAAAAACACCTCAAAACATGTCCAGCGCTTGGCATTTTTGAGCCAAATTGAAATCTCCCAAATAAAGTGAATTCAATAATTTAACCACTAACTCTCAAAAAAATAAAAAAAATTCTTAATGTCCCAAAAAGGTAATCAGACATATTTTCAAAGATATTTTTGACTGAGGTCTACTTTACATCATTTTTATTTAAACAAATGAGAATTTCTATGATACCCATGCTTTATCATGCAAAACAATAAAATTGATAGTTATAAATATTATTTCAAATCTTGCTATTCGTGTTTTTAAATAATTGTTCCACATTTAAAAGTTTTAGTACATATACACACCCAAAACAAATATATTTTAAAAATTCATCACTTGTCAAAGTGTGAATACGGAAATTAAATTTGAGGTTATAAATAATCAACTCAGCCGAATTATAGCTCGGTTGTTGCTATTATTATTTTATGAACCATCAAGTTCAAATGTTTCAACTTTCAAGTTTCCATAAAAATAGTCAATACAGGTCAGTTAGACAGGTTGAACCAGGAACCGACAGGCCTGCCAGGTCAACAGGCCTTGGTTAAACTGTCTACTAGTTGAACAAGCTGACCTGGTGAACCGGCCAGATTATGGGTTGAACAAGTTTTATTTATTCAAAAAAAATTTAAAAAAAAAAACAAATAGCCATGCAAGGTCCATCGAACTAACTAATCACATACCCAAATTAGGAAAATATATTTCAAAACATAAAATATTTTTTCCCTATTTCTAAAACAATTTTACTAGAATAGGTTACTGTTTTACGTATTACTTCAAATCAATTTCAATGGAATATGTTATTTCAAAATCTATTACAAAATCCTATAAAAAATTAGGGAAAAAACAAGTTATTTTAAATCAAATTGTTTCAGTCCATCCATTTCAAATTTTCAGTTCTTTGTAACGAATAAGAATCTGTGGAGCAAATGGCCAAATGGTTTCTTGAATTATTTATTGGTCCTATCCTTTTCTGATTTTCCCTATACATGTAATACTAAATGAATTAATAATAATTATGGCATGGTAGTCTTTACTGACGTCGCCTGTTCAATTGATTTGGATGACCAGTTAACACTGTAAACTAACCATTTCCCCATCAGGTGAATTTTCAAATCAGTTCAATTCGGAAAACATTGCTAACAAATGTCCACCAGGCAATAGGGCTTAGCTGTACTTAAATCGATGCATCATTTTTTATCATTTACAAGGAAAAGAAAAAGAGCAGAAAGTATAAAATAAAAAACAATGATGTCAAAAAGGATATCACAAACTTCATAACAAGTTCCAGCTGACATACAGCTTGAAGAAGTTTCACATACTTGAATCGACAAACCCAAAAAGAAATGATGAGAAAAAAGATGCTTATAATTTATGATAGATGAAAAACTACCTCAGATATTACAGCCTCATTTTTGTCTAGCGGAAGAACATGATGAAAAATTACTGATGATGATAGATGAAAAAAAAATACCTCAGATATTACAGCTTCGTTTTCAACTGGATTCATTGAGCATGTTGAATAAACCATTCTTCCTCCCACTTTGAGTAAAGCTAATCCTGTGGTAAGAAAAATAAAAGATAACCAAGCACTGGCATTAATTGAATAGCACTGAAAATACATGGTTTGAAACTCTTTCTTGTAAGAATTGTACAGTTTGAAATTCGAACATTGAAGTCATAATCTGAATTATTTGTTTGTGAAAGGATGCAAATATCAAACAAAAATTGAATTGTGACAGGCCTTCTGGTAGTCATAAATATGATGCAATGTTGTCAAAGTACATTATAAAGGTGACTAGGTGAAATGTCTTAAAAGCAATTAAAAGCACCTCAAGAAAGTTTGAGGCAACTAGCTTCACTAGAAGGATCCAACTTCTCATCATTGTCTTGGACATCTACCTCCTAATCCTTTCATGATGTCTCTCCCATGAACCATTTTTATCTTCCTTCATTCTCCCTTTGTTATTTCGTTTTACCTCCCAAGTGCAAAAAAAATGTGTTCCCTTCATCCCCTCCTTTTGATGTTTTTCCTACAAGAACATAACACATGTTTCCTTTTGACTTTTCCAATGCCAAATGACCACCTCTGACTATGTTTGTGCAATATCATGAATTTGAAATTAGTTTTATGCATTCATGTTTAACACAATTGCACGTAACTTGCAGTTGGGTTAATATATTTCTGTTAATCCTATAACCAGTCATCACAATTCTTCTTTTCGTACTTTCAGGTTGCGTTTGGCAAGAAAAGGTAGAAATATGGCATGTTCTGTATCATTTGATATGGAGAATTTCTTCACTCATTCACTCCGTAGGCATACTTTACTGTAAAAGATAAGACAACTTCCAATCTCCTGTGGTTCACAAATATTTTTAAAGACAATTTTGCCATGGAAATTTTAAAAGAGTCTTGTATGGTAGCTCCTCAGAGTAAAGAAAGTGGTGGAATGAAGATATAAAAAAGATAATATGAAAAAAGAACATTATAAAATCCATCATAAACGTGGAAATGAGGAAATTTTCAGAAACATGGAGGGGGGGGGGCGTTTTACCGCCGGAATTCGGTAAAATTGAATTCCACCCAATTCAAACAATTGAATTCCACAATGGAATCCCATACAAAGGGAAGGTTGAGAATTCCCCTTCCCCCCCCGTTTTGAAATTTGTTAGACTTGTTGTTGAAAGCTTGAAATTGTTTTGTATGCTTGAAATTACAGTTTTCAGTTCCTATCAAACATTTTCTGTTTGGTAACATTGTTTGAGATTGATATTTTCTTATGATATTTTCTGTTTAATTCTGTTATGAGAGAACAATGATACTTACCATGATCTGACTATGAAATGTTTAACTACTTTAATTATTGTTATTGTTGAGTAGAACATATCTTCTGTTGATAAGAAAGTCTAATGGAAGAAGTTACATGACGTGGAGTGCCAAACAAGATGAAATTATTTTAGACTTGTTATGTGAAGCAATTAGACAAAGGAATGGAAAAGCTGGTGATGGAAAAATCAAAGCTGAAATGTAGATGAAAGTTATTATTAACAAATTCAATGAGCAAAAAAGTGCACACATTCAAATCCACTTATGTTCTTAGTGGATGGGAATGTTCAACTATAAATGCTCGAATATTACAAGATGCAGTAAATCGACCAAATGGTCCTAAGGTACCAACAGGTATGTGACTCACAAGTATCAATTTAAGGTTCTTACGATATTTTTCCATATCTATTTGTTTAAATGTATTGAAATTGAATTGTTATTTGCGTAAGTAAATATTATATGGTAGATGCGGGTTATCTAAATAAACCTAAATTTATTTGTCCATTCCAAGGTGTTTGATATCAAATTTCAGAATATAATGTCAGTTGACTACCAACAAATGCAATAGAAAACTTTAATTACAGACAGTCACAACTAAAGATTGTAATTGAACAAATATTTGGAGGGATCAAACATCATTTTGCAATTATACGGGACTACATGTCATTTTCTTTTCAAAGTCAAGCTAAGATAGTTATAACATGTTGTTCACTTCATAATTTTATTTGTAGAATAGATAAAAAAGATTTACTTGAAAATATAAAAGACGAACTAAGCAACGATGACATTTCAAATGAAGCAAAAGAGTCTACAACAATGGAACCAAATATCTCTAGTAACGGATATAGTCAAGATCATAGGAAACAAATTACGAATAAATTGTGTGATCATATTATAAGAGAAATGTGGAACAATAAGAAAATGTGATTGTTACGTTGTATTATTATTATTTTGTAATTTACTTGACTTTATTAAGACAATCTTCATGCAAATTACTTCATTTCAAAATTATGTATTTTGATCTTTCATTGAAAGTGTATTCCATTTATAAGAGATTTTTTAATTTCCAAATAAATTGAATTTTTGTTATTTTTTTTAAATAAAAATTTAATTCTATTCAATTCAATTTCAACATGTGTAAAAATACTGAAATTTCTATTTCCATTCTGAGAGGTATAAAAACACCCCTATATGGAATTCAATTCCGATTAAAAAATGAATTTTCAATAATTCATTTTCATTCAACTCTACATGTAACATGTACAAACAGGCCCATAAGTTAGAAAAAAGGAATTCTAAGAAAATTGTTAATGAAGTTAAAAATCAACCCTATAAAAGTTCCAATAATTTGAACACAAAACAAGGAAAATTATATATAAATTGGCTAAAACTAAAGAAAGAAAATCCAAAATTTTTACTATATTAAAGACACAAATGGTAAAGTTTTAGTAAAAGAAAATGAAATAATAGATAGATAATTTATATATTTTAGTAAAATTTTTAATAAATCTTTCAAAGGAAACTCTTGCATGCAAAATTTAAGTAGCAATACAAAGGATATAAGCTGTAATTTTTTTAAAAGAATTCATAATTGGGAAATAAGAGAAGCCATTATGAAAATTATGAGGGAAAATTATTGGACAAGATGATATTCTTATAAGTGTGGGAGTGCATGGATGAAATAAGCATTGGGAGTGTGTGCCATCAAAAATGATAGGAAACGATAGGAAACAGAAATGGTGGGAAATCATTTCACTCTGCAAGTACGTTTGTGTCGGATATTTCTCATGGGAAAGTTATGCTATTGTAAGAATAGGAAATTTTTTCCAACCTTAATAATTGAGAAAGAATAGGAAAAAAAGACATCTGCTCACCTGCGATCTATTGATGAAACCCTCACCTGCGACCACACCCTTGTCACTTGTGCCTCCATGACCACTCGTACCCCCTCACCCATAGATCTTCGATAAAACTCTCACCTTGTTTGCCTCCCTTGCTACTTGTGCTCGCACACTCGTCACTTATGCCTAGTTGTTGTCTTACCCTCATCCTCATTATCGATGTTGTCATTCTAGTTTGTGAATGCAACTTTTGACATCACCAGTATTGTTAATCAAAAAAACTCTCACCAAGAAGAGCAAGTTGTCTTGATCCACACCACCATTAGCAATATTTTATCTTACTCTACATTTTGGGGTTTTTTACAAGGATTTTACTGTATATATTGATTTTACAAATTTTTCAATTCCTATGAATTCCTATACCTACACTTGTGGCCAACAATCAAATTCCTATACCTACACTTGTGGCCAACAATCAAACCGAACCTATTAATATTAGACCAAAGATTCGAACCCATGACCATTTAGTTTAACAAAGTAGAACTTAACCATTGCACTACATTACAATTAACAATTAATTGTATTTCGATAATTATATATATTTCTGTTGTATTATATTTTGAATGATACTAATAATGTAATTAGTATAAAGGGCATTTTGGTCCTTTGGAAAACTCAAGCACTATATAAGCTTGGCTAGGGTTTTCCAAAGGGTATGAGTTGTGAGTTTGTAACCCTAGCCTCCACAGAAGAAAACTCTCTCTCTCTCCATCCGTGGACTAACCCTAAGTTAGGGTGAACCACGTAAAATCTGGTGTGCACTTTAATTGTGTGTTTTGCTTGACGATCCTTCCCTCTTCCCTTTCTCATCGCTCACTCTTCCGTTTGATTCCGCTGTGCTTCTTTGGTTACCACGCATAACAATTTCAAATGTAACTTTTGTTCATCTTGATTCTTATTTAATTATTTTTCATAAATGATGTTTTTCTAATGATTAAAAAAGTCAATAATTGTAAAAGTTACTAAAAATATATTATTATAAAAATACAATTAATCAGTGATTATGATGAATTGCAATAGTTAAGTTCGAATTTTAGGTCTAACATTAAAATTGTTTTTTAAAATTAATTATTAATTGTCTCACCTAGCATTTAAATAGAACGAGCCTATGCCACATGTCTATTAGGATTACTCTAATGTGGAGACTGTTTAAGTCTTCACAAGTGTATGTATCTTTATTGGACCTATTAGGCCTGATAAGCCTTTAGGGTGATTTGTGCCCTAATGTTGTATTATAAATAAGTGCTGTAACCTTATAACATGTGTAGGTAAAAACTAGTGAAACTACCAAAGACGCCCGTGGAGTAGGCTTCAGCTGAATCACGTAAAACCTTGTGTTGTGCTTGCTTCTCCTTCTCTTTTGCCTCCTTCCCTAGTATTGAATCCCGCTTTTTCTTATGGTTTAATCCCATCAAACTAGTATCAGAGCATTAGAGTTTAAGAAAAAAAGGGGGATTAGGTCTGTTTTTAGGGTTTTTTCGCGCGGTGAACAGTAAACCCTGTCCGTGCGGGTACGAGCAGAGCCGTCCGACATAGATCCTGAGCCGACCGACGTCGGAACTGCAGATCCAATTCAGTCTAACGCAGGAGAGCGTCCGACAACGCAAATCCAGGCCGTCCGACGCGAGGAGCGTCCGACGACGCAGATCCAGGCTGTCCAATACAGTGGTTTCACTAAAGAAAAAAAAAAAATGACAAACGACGGAAAGCTCAAAATTGAGAAGTTTGACGGTAATGACTTTGGGTACTGGAAAATGCAGATAGAGGACTACCTCTATCAAAGGAAGTTGCATTAGCCTCTGTTAGGAGAAAAACCTGCAGAAATGGAGCAAAAAACATGGGATCTGTTGGACAGATAGGCCTTGGGTGTTGTCAGATTGTCATTGGCCAGAAATGTTGCTTTCAACATTGTCAAAGAGAAAACCACGACAGATTTGATGAAAGCTCTTTTAGATATGTACGAGAAGCCGTTTGCTTCAAATAAAGTGTATCTGATGAGGAGCTTATTCAATCTGAAAATGTCAGAAGGTGGTTGCATGACAGACCATATCAATGAATTCAATGTCATCATATCTCAACTAAGTTCAGTTGAGATTAATTTTGATGATAAGGTCAAAGCCCTAATTTTGCTATCTTCTTTACCAGAAAGTTGGTTTGCAGTGGTAACTGGTGTTAGTAGTTCTCTAGGACACGAGAAACTGAAGCTAACAGATATCAGAGACCTGATTTTGAGTGAGGATATTCGGAGAAGGAACAACTCACAAGCAAGTACTTCAAGAGTAGCCTTAAGTGCAGAATGCAGAGGAAGAAGTCAACAGAGAAATGATGGCAGAAACTACTCAAAATCCAAAGGGAAAAGCAAGGGCAAGAAGAGCATTACCTGCTGGAATTGTAATCAGAAAGGACACTACAAGAATCAATACAAAGCACTAAGAAGGGCGCAGAGCAATGATAGGGGAGCAGCAAATTCAGTATGTAAAGAAATTGCAGATGCTCTAGCTTGTACTGCTGACAGTTCAGTTGAATCTTGAATTCTAGATTCAGATACTTCATATCATTCCACCAATGTCAAAGAACTACTGCGAAACTACAGGCTCATAGAAAAAAGAAACTCTACCTGGCAAACAACAGTGAGCTAGATATTGTGGGAATTGGTGATGCTTACGTCAAAACCCACAATAGTGGCATATGGAAGTTAGAAAATGTCAGACATGTCCCTAGTCTGGCAAAGAATTTGATCTCTATGAGTCAGTTAGATGATGCAGGTATGTTTATCTCACATGGAGGTAGAAAGTGGAAGGTTTCCAAAGGAGTCATGGTAATTGCTAGAGGTAACAAAGTTGGCACCTTATATGTTATCCCCAGTGATGAATACTTGGCTAGTGTTGCTGATTCAATGGAAGCAACAACATTATGGCATAGAAGATTGGGCCATATGAGCAAGAAAGGGATGGAAATTATGGCAACAAAGGGAAAATTTCCAGGGATGAAATCTATGGAGTTAGAATTCTGTGAAGAATGTGTACTTGGAAAGCAAAAGAAAGTGAGCTTCTCAAGGAACTCCAGGTTGCCAAAGACTCAGAGGTTGGAATTGGTACATACAGATGTGTGGAGACCAGCACCTATCAAATCCCTAGGAGGCTCAAGAAATTATGTTACCTTCATTGATGACTGCACCAGAAAGGTATGCGTTTATTTCATCAAAAATAAGTCTGATGTATTTTCAGTATTTAAGAAATGGAAAACTGAGGTTGAAAATCAGACTAGTTTGAAGGTAAAATGTTTGAAGTCAGATAATGGTGGAGAATACACCAGTCATGACTTTAAAATGTTCTGTGAAGAACATGGAATCAGGTTAATCAGGATTGTTCCTAAGCATCTTCAGTAAAATGGAGTTGCAGAAATGATGAACAGAACTCTGAATGAAAGAGCAAAGAGCATGAGGTTACATGCTAGTTTCCCAAAGAGTACTGGGCAGATGCTATTAGCACGGCTACTTACCTAATTAATAGAAGACCCTCAGTTCCTCTTGATTTAAAGATTCCAGAAGAAGTATAGTCTGGAAAGAAAATAAACATTCATCATTTGAGAGTGTTTAAATGTGAAAGTTATGTTCACATCAGTAATAGTGCTAGAGACAAGTTAGATCTAAAGGCCAGAAAATGCTACTTCATAAGTTATGGAGGAGCAGAGCTTGGTTATCGTTTCTGGGATAACCAAAACAGAAGGATCTTGAGAGAGAAGGATGTAACATTCCATGAACAAGTGTTGTATAAACACAAAGTAGGAGCTGGTCAGGACACTACAAAAGATCAATCTCAAACCAGTTATAAGATTGAATTAGATGAAGCTCCAACCAATGGAAGTGTTGATCAGGAGACAGGTGCCATTGAAGATGTCATTCCTGAAGAACATCCAGGAGAAGAGGTGGTCCCAGCACAGACAGTAAGGAGGTCAACTAAGGTCTTAAGACCTCCTCAAAGGTTCAATCAAGCATTTAACTATTTGCTACTGACTGAACATAGAGTCTAGATAGTTTGAAGAAGCAATTCAGGCTACTGATTCTAGCAAGCGGGAATTTGCAATGCAAGAGGAGATGAATTCTCTTGAGAAGAATGGTACTTGGATCCTAACCAAGTTACCTAAGGACAAGAAAGCCCTTCAAAATAAATGAGTGTACAGAATCAAGGAAAATGCAGATGGAACCAAGAGATACAAGGCTAGACTGGTTGTCAAAGGCTTTCAACAGAAAGAAGGAATTGATTACACTGAGATATTCTCTCCTGTAATCAAAATGACAACTATTAGAATTATTCTCAGTCTGGTAGTCTCTCACAGTCTGCATCTAGAGCAGATGGATGTGAGAACAGCTTTTCTACATAGTGATCTTGATGAGGAACTGTACATGGTGCAACTACAGGGTTTCAGTGTCCCTGGGAAGGAAGAACTTGTCTGCAGACTTCAGAAAAGTCTTTATGGCTTAAAGCAGGCACCTAGACAGTGGTACAGGAGGTTTGACAGTTACATCTGTACTATTAGTTTCAGTAAATGTGAAATGGACTCATGTTGCTACTGGAAACAATTCAGTGACTCCTTGATCTTTCTGCTATTGTACGTTGATGATATGTTGATAGCGTGTAGTAACATCAACAGAATCAATGAATTGAAGCAACAGATATTAAAAGAATTTGATATGAAGGATTTGGGTTCAGCCAACCAAATCCTTGGAATGAGAATCAAGAGAGATTTGAATGAAGGTACCTTGGTATTGTCTCAAAAAAAGTACATTAAGAAGGTGTTGGAGAGATTTGACCACACCAATGCTAGAGCAGTAGAGACACCCTTAGGAGCTCACCTAAGGTTGACCAAGGATCAGATGCCTAAAGATCACACAGAAAAGAATTACATGTCTGAAGTCCCATATGCTTTTGCAGTAAGTAGCTTGATGTATGCTGCAACAAGCACTAGACCTGACATCGCTCATGCTATTGGAGTGGTGAGCAGGTTTATGTCCAATCCAGGAAAGGAGCATTGGGAAGCAGTAAAGTAGATTCTGCGCTATTTGAAAGGTTTTAGTGACGTTGAATTGTACTTCAAGAAAGGTAATTTAGACTTGCAAGGCTTCTGTGATGCTGATCTTACTGGAGATTCAGACCAGAGCAAGAGTACTTCAGGTTATGTGTTCACCTTGAATGGCACAGCTATAAGCTGGAAGTCTAAGTTGCAAGGATGTGTTACCTTTTCAACAATTGAGGCTAAACTGGTAGCTATAACAGAAGCAGCAAAGGAGCAGATTTGGCTCAAGAGCTTTCTTGAAGAATTAAAGATAAAGGCTAGTGGGAGTATTCTAAACAGTGATAGTCAGAGTGCTCTTTACTCAGCAAGAAATCCAAACTACAAGAGTAGAACTAAGCATTTCAGAATTAAATATCATTTCATCAAAGAACTGATTGAAGAGGGAAATCTGACACTTCAAAAGATAGCAGGAAGCATGAATCCAGCAGACATGTTCACGAAGACTATCAGCATACAAAAACTAAGGCTATGCATGGCCTTAGTCGGCCTCCAAGTTACTTGAAAATGGAGGAGTGGCGTAATGGCAAAGTTACAAAGTTGATGAGCGAGCATACGTCTGTAACAGTCTCCAAGTGGGAGATTGTTAGGATTACTCTGATGTGGAGACTGTTTAAGTCTTCACAAGTGTATGTATCCTTATTGGGCCTATTGGGCCTGATAAGCCTTTGGGGTGATTTGTATCCTAATGTTACACTATAAATAAGTGCTGTAACCTTGTAACATGTGTGTGTGAAAACTAGTGAAACCACCAGAGACACCTATGGAGTAGGCTTCGACTGAACCACGTAAAACCTTGTGTTGTGCTTGCTTCTCCTTCTCTTCTACCTCCTTCCCTAGTATCGAATCCCGCCTTCCTTTTGGTTTAATCCCATCAATGTCGTGCTTGGACCATATCAAATCATAATTGTGTTACACGAACTAAACTAGACATACTTAGGTTGCATTGAATCATGGTTATGTTGGCCCATGACACAATTAAATATTGGGCCAATAAATATACTCAGCATGGCCCATTGACGATGACCGTCCAAGCAAGTGAAGGGCAAGGAGAGGGCAACTAGGCGATAGTGGAAATCGAGAGGCATAGGGTTTTCGTGGGCATTTGGAAAATTTTTTCACATGGACAAGGCTAGAAAAATTTTGAAGACCAAGTTTTTATACAACAGCAAATAAATGCTCAAAAAATGCAAAATTCTTTTCCAAATTTTCCTTTCCAGTATTTTTCAAAAGCACAAACCCCTCCTAAAGCTCATAAACTAAAGGCAATAACTCTTTCACCTTCTATTTTACATGAAGAAGTTATTAGCAAAGACATTAAAACATACCACGCATTGTGATCTGCACTTGTAAATGATGAAGCCCATTTCCCATTCCTGAATGCCTGGACAAAAATCAATAGGTTATAATGCAATTAAATAAGTGTATACCTAGTAAACATCACCAATGATATACCATTTTCTCCAAATATCTGGTGCCTTGCGAAGAGTACCATCACCACTGCAGGGCACATCACAAAGTATCCGATCAAATAGGAGTTCTTTGTAATTAAGCTGCTCTTGCCCATTAAGTGATGTGGGGTTATCAGTAAGCACACTGCTTAAACCATTTTCACCTTCTACCTTGAAGCCACTACTCAATCGACAATTGGGTAAATGTTGGGCCTCATGGTTTGTTACAATCAAATTGGCACTACACATTCGCTTAGTCTGATGGATGAGAAGATTACACCTTTGAACATCAACATCATTTGCTATAACCTGGATTAAGAGATGGAAAATGGGAAAAATGACAATCAAAAGGAAAAAACTCTGGAAAAGAAAAAAACAACACTAACTTAACTGTGATACTCCCATAAATGGTCTGAATAAAAAAACAAATTAGATACAATGACAAAAAAAACTATACCATTCCAGTAGGAAGTGAGCCAACTTCAGATGAATTATGCATCAACTCAAGTAACTGAAAAGTTTTTGAACCCGGAGCTGCACACACTGCAATGAGAAATTGTCATATTAAAATGGAACATGGTTGATATCCAAATATTGATTACATGTCTCGAGCTTTATGGAAAGATTAACTATAAAAAATGATATAACATGAAGGTGAATCAAATACGTCTTAGATCATTTTGCACCACAAAATATAAAAAAAAAACTATGCATTCAAGGTGCATCACTAATCACACATAAACAAGAAAGAACAAGGCTGAAGTACCACATGGAATCTGCAGTTCAATTTCCATGAAAAATAATTCCCAGTCCCAGTTAAATTATTTTAAATCCATAGATGTTCAAATAAAGCAATAAATATTTGAAGGTTCTATCAATGCACTAAGGTACTTAGGTTCTGTGGGGGTGCTTCTCCTAGACAGCTTTTAGCTTCTAAGTCAAAATCTAACTTCTGTTAGAAGCCATCCTAAGTAAGCTCCTACCAGAATTTCACTTATAATTATTTTTTTCTTGAAGTTAAATTGCTTTCCAAAAAGCAGTGGATTGGGTTCCCAAGTTTAAGTCCCCATGGACTTGAATTTGGGATTGATTTCCCTACATAGTTGTAATCCCAATCTTACCTTGGTTGATGGTGGATGCAATCTACTGCCATTAACCCCAAGGTTTTAACCTTTGTTGTAACTCAGTTGTCAGCTTCAGTAAAGGGGCTTCCTCTGTTTCCAAAAAAAACATACCCTTAGCTGATATATCAGATTCCTTGGATGCTAGGCAATGCATAGGTTTCGCAAATTCTAAAAGCAAGGTCTCCTTTTGTGTTTTATATCAGTTTATATAAAGATTGATTGATATAACCATTACAAACACAACAAACACACTAAAAATTGGAATATAAAATTTAAAAAATACTAATATAGAATACAATGAGATTTCATCTTTAAAAAAGAATATGATGAGATTTCTAAATATGAAAAAGGAAAATTCCATGAAATTAACATTTGGAAGTGCATTGAAATGCCCAACCCACTTAATGGCATCTGGATGCCTATGCAGGAAACTTAATAAGTATGGTAGGTTCATGGGAAAAAACTGAGTAGCTGCTTCCATTTATTTTAGGTAGTTCACATAAGCTTCGTTTGGTGTAGCTTTTGAACAACATTTGCAACATGTGTGTGTCTTTTAAAACAAATGTTTGATGTTAGTCTTTTTTATGTTCTTAATCTCACTAATTTTTATTGTTATCTTGACAATTTTTGTTATTCAAATGCATATTGGATCATTTCAGTGCTTAATTGAGATTATTAAAATATATCAATGCAAAATTGCAATGATATAATATTACAGCTATGAAAACTATGGAAATAGGAGGAAGTTGGTTATCATTCATGTTCATAAAGTCTCTTTATATAAAGGCTATAAGAATAGCAAAAGACACATGAGCAATGTGAGACTAAACTCACAATACAAAAACCCTAATACATATTTAAACTCTAATGGACTCGTACAAAAATAAATTATAATAAGATAAATAATGAGATACATAACAAACAAACTAAAAGTAGCAGCAATGTTGTGTAAGCAAATATACTAAAAAGCTTATACAAATACTCTAACAAAAAGTATTACAAAAATCATCAATCATCCAACAAAAGAAATTTAATGTGGATTATTAACTTGAGATATTCCATAAGTACTGAATTTCATGAGAAATGCACAACTTTGACAAAACAACATTTTGCTACAACACTAACACTCACACAAGAAAAACACAGCTAGTAGGAGATTGATGATAGATCATTTAACATTTTGCTGTGTTTTCTCCTTTTTTCCTTTTTTTACTTTTTACTTCCACCATTTTTTAAATTTTTTTGTTAAAATCAAGTGTACCCCCACACCTGTTTTTGCCTTCTCCTCCTTTTTTCCTTTTTCCTCTCTCTCTCTCCAACTCTCCCCCACACCTTTTTTTTCTTCTTCCTTCCCCTTGTTTTCTTCGTTTTTATTTCTTTTTCTTTCCCACTTTCCTTCTTTTCTCCTCCTCCCACCGTTTGTCAACAACTCTAATGCTTGCAAGCAACGGCAACATTTCTACAACCCTAATCCTACAGCCTTTTAGCAACAACCTTGAACATTCTCAAGAGGAGGGACTAAGCCTTGAGCTCTAGAATGAGGCAAACTTCTTGTGGATGATGAAGCTAGAAGAGGTGAGGGCAAACAAGGATTGAACCATGCCAAAGAAATCGACTACAAGGTTGGTGCTGACAAGCTTTCTCAGTAGCTCATAAGTGGAAGTAGCATGTACTTTATAGGGGCTCAAGGAGGTGTGGCAATGATGGAGGCATATCTTGTGAGGACAATGACAATAGACAAGGTCAACAGACAGAGGTAGGATGGGCAATGGCTAAGGTTAGGGTTTGGTAAAGTCAAGAAAGATGTGGAGCTTGCAATGGTTGTAGTTGAGAGGAGGGTAACGACTAAGATTTTCCTTCTCCATATTTAGGTTTGTTTTCTCTTTTAAACTCACAAAACCTAGCCTTTGATACCATGTAAGAAATATGGAAATAAATGGAAGTTGGATATCATTCATAAGCATAGTCTCTTTATATAAAGGTTACATAACAATAACAAAAGACATATAAGCAATACAAGACTAAACCCACAACACAAAAACCCTAATACATATTTAGACTCTAACAATAGAAATATATAATAACAAGGAATACTCAAGGATTTTTTTTTTTCTTCACTTTTTAATGGTACATAGGGATCACCCAAGGTCCCAAACAACCAAGCATTATAGCTTAATGCCTTACTACATTATCACCTTAACAAATATGGTTTTTGAGAATTTGATTTCTTCCCTAAAAGAAATTGGTTTCTCACACATGAATTTTACCAAATGGAGCATTAGTTTGCATAGAATACAACTATAATTCTGAAACTTAAACATAATCCTATTTGCTAACCCTCTTTTAAAGATACTTGAAAACATCCAACCTAGGATTATCATCTTCAATTATTGGACACTCTTGGATCATTCAGATTCCAGCAGATGTGGACCACTCACGATGCTTTTATTGATGAGGTGAACAAGGTCTGGAATAGTATTCAATATTCATGTCCCATTGTCAATTTAAGCTGTAAACTTAAGTTACTCAAACAGCATTTAAAAAATTGGAACTGGACTGTTTTTGGGAATATTTTTAATGATGAGTCTGCTTTGAGGAAACAAATTTCTGATCTGGAAACTGCCGTACAGCTGAATGGCACTAATCGTATGATTGAGGAGCTTATTAGCCTTAAAGATAATTATATGTTAAATCAACATCGGAAACAGATTTTTTTTGCTCAACAAGCCCGAGTTAGTTGGCTTACTAAGGGAGATAGGAATACCAAGTTTTTCCATAAACTTGTTACTCCTCGTAAGCATCACAATCACTTCCAGCATATGCTTTGCAATCCCAGATTTGACAACTCTGCTGATAAATTGAAGTCTGAGGGGAAACTATTTTTTAAAGATCTGTTATCTTCGGCTATGCCTCATATGTGTGATGAACGGTTTAATATTTTACCTGCTTTAGTCAATGATGCTGATAATGTTATGCTTTGCAGTGTTCCTACTGATACTATTATCAAAGATACTATTTTTAGTATGGAAAAAAGACAAAGCTCCGGGCCCTGATGGTTTTAATGTGAACTTTTATCATCACTGCTGGCATATTGTGGGTCAGGATGTGTGTGCTGCTGTGAAAGCCTTTTTTTCTGGCCAACCTCTTAATGGCAGTTGGAAAAGCACTTTTATTAGCCTTATTCCTAAGAAGGAAAACCCCAATGATTTCAAAGACTTTAGACCTATCAGTTTATGTAATACAACTTATAAATGCATCACAAAAATTATTGCTGATAGGTTGGCTACCATTCTCCCTCGTCTCATTTCTCCCATCCAAGGTGCTTTTGTGAAAGGGAGGAGCATTTTTGATAATATTACCCTTACTCAGGAAATGATTCAACATCTAGATTCTAGTCATTGGGGAGGCAACCTCATTGTTAATCTTGACATGGAGAAGGCTTTTAATTATGTGGAATGGGATGCCCTACACATAGTGCTCACTAGGTTTGGTTTTTCTCAGAATTTTATCAATCTCATTAAACATTGCATTAAGAAAAACCCCACTTCAGTTGTTGTTTGTGGCACTTCTACTGGTATTTTCGTCCCTTCAAAGGGTGTTAGACAAGGAGATCCTCACTCTCCTAGTCTTTTTATTCTTCTAGAAGAGTTGCTGTGCAGAAACCTTTTTGCCCTTCACTCTCATCCTGACTTTATTCCTTATAAAGCTAAGTCTGGCATTTGTATGCAAATGACACCCTCCTTTTTTTAAATGGCAGGCCTAAAACAGTTTCTCTCGTCCAGGATCTGTTGCATATTTATCAAGTTTCTACAGGCCAGAAGATCAATTTTGAGAAAGTTTCTTCATATGCTCTGATCGTAGCTCCAGCAGAAGAATTTCTACTCTCAGTACGGTCAGGGATGCAAAAGAGGCAGTTGGCCTTTTAGATATCTTGGTTGTCCTATTTTTAAGGGAAGGCCTAAAATCTGTTACTTCCAAGATATTTTGGGTAAATTAAGCTTGAAGTTGGATGGTTGGAAGAATAAATTACTTAGTCCTGGTGGCCGGCTTATTTTGATCAAACATGTTTTAAGTAGTATACCATTACATGTTCTTAGTGCCATCTCTGTGCCTTTGGGGGTTTTAGATAAAATCAATCAACTATGTGCACATTTTATTTGGAGTTCTGCCAATACTCATTCTACTCATTGGGCAAGTTGGAGTGTTGTTTCTCAACCACTTGATGAAGGTGGTTTGGGGATCAGGAACTATAAAGATCTTTTTTTGGCTCTTCAAATGAAATTAGTCTGGCGCATTCTTCAACATAACAACATTATGGCTGAAGGTTTTATAACTATTTATGGGATTTTCTCTGGAAATATTATTGATGAGACTGCCTCTCATGTGTAGAAAGTTCTTCATCATGCTTGGTCTATGTTTTGCAATCACATTAGCTGGATTAATGACAAACCTTATTGGAACCTTGCAAGTGGTGTTCTAACGGTCAAGTGTGCCTGGAATGCGATTTGAAGTTCCAACATCAAACTTCCTTTCTTCAAGGCCATTTGGAGAAATTATATTCCCACAAAGGTTTCTTTTTTCCTTTGGAAGCTTCTGCACAATATTCTCCCAATTGACAGTATTAGACAACAACGTGGTTTTTCTATTGTTTCAAGATGGTTGTTGCAAGACAAATTATCAGATTGAAACAGCCTTCCATCTTTTTTTCACTAGTGATTTGGCTCATGCTGCCCAGCTATGGTGTAGTCAGTTACTAGGCTTACATTTCCAGCACATTCAAGACTGGCAAAACTAGGTTTGGATGTGTCTTGCTAAGCCTGACAGGAAAAACAAATGGCAGTTTGCAAAAAAAAATTTATTGCTATGACTTTTTGGGAGCTTTGGAAGCACCGCTGTCAGATTATCTTTCAAAATCAGGACATTTCGTTTCACCATATT
Organism: Amphibolis antarctica; assembly: GCA_024699675.1. Lineage (NCBI taxonomy): Eukaryota > Viridiplantae > Streptophyta > Magnoliopsida > Alismatales > Cymodoceaceae > Amphibolis > Amphibolis antarctica. Next base: position 39,170 of record JAMKPZ010000318.1, read on the forward strand.
CAGCAGAGGCTCATCACTCATCTTTGGGATTTTAGTACTCTTTATGCACTTCCAGATGGGGTTAAACGTTGGTTGCGTCTGCACTGGCTCTCCTCTCGAACTAATATGCAGGAGGAGGATTCAGATCAACATATTTTGTCAGCCAACCATGATTTACATGATCATAATAGCTTGGATTAATTGGGGAGGCCTCTTAATTGTAGAGGTCTCCAACAGGTCGGTGCATCACCATCCTATTCCTACTCTTGTTCAAGAACAGTTTAATTGCTTTGGGATTTCATTTTCAGGTCTTGCTAGCTGCTGTAGTTATGTAGTTCATTGCTGGATAGATTTTCTTCTTTGAATTTGCTGCAACAGCTTGTTTCAGTCAGGAGGTCCATTTTTAAAATGGGCCTCCAACAGGTTAGTGCACTCACTTAAATCTTCTTACATTTGGAATGGGGAGGTCTCTGTGGTGGTCTCTTTCTTTCAGGACTCACTAAAATGCTGGGGCTTTGCTACACAATAATACTGGAAAAGTCACCCAGAAATTCCAGTTTATTCCGCTGAAATTGTTCGAAAATTCCTCTGCTGAAGCCGGATTCTCCTATGCTGATGATTTTCAACTTAGCTGCTGATTTTGTTCTGTTATGTTATTTATTTATCTTAAACTGGCCCATTGGGTTTATTTTCTCAGACCTTTCTTATTGGGGTTTTGGCCTAATCCCCAATCTTTGTACTAGCTCTGTTTTTGCAAGCAACCCTAGCCTAATTTACGTTTTCATACAAAAAATCGTTGCTAAAATAAGACATGCTTCTTGTGTACAATATTTGCTAACATAAAAAATGAAAGTAATCATTTTGTGTTTCCACTGTAGAGTGCCTAATTTAACCCTTAATTCAAGCTAGTCAAGTCAAAACTTGGCCCACTACCTGTCAAAGAAATCATTTTATGTAATTTTTTACATTTTCCATGTTTTCTTAATCATAACCAATTTTGTTCCCATTTTTCTGGTTTAATGAAACTCCTATTACCAAGCATCACTGACAAGAACGTCATATTGCAACCACAAAATAAGCATCTTACTGTCAAGAACATAGTGCCCTGGTGAGACATCCAAGAAGAGAGGAGGCACCTGTAGTGTTAAACAAGAAACCATCAGAACAGGGAGAAAAATCAAGAACCAAAATATTAAAAATATTAAGTGAGACATCTAAGGATTTAATCATAGATTCTAGGAAACCTAAAATCTAATATTGTTGGACAGAATTGCACACCATGCTAACTGCCTCTTGTCTGGTAATATTTCCAATTTCATTCTCCTGCTTTAAAAATTCATGAAATCTGGAATTTGTCAATACATTGGATAGTGTTAGCAAGCACAGAGTCTAAGCAACTACTCCAGCCATGAACATAGAAGTTGTTAATCACCAGAGAAAGTGAGATCCCACCTTTCATGGTTTCACCTTATACATATAATTAGAAGGGAGAAATCAAAGAAGCTATGCTCAAACTACAAAGGCATAGGGCGTACTGATTTCCCATGCCAAGTAAGCAGAAAATGTAGAGATATCCTTTTTAAGAGGATCACATAAAATATAAGTTTTTTTGAGCAGACACAGATAATTAATATTAAAACACAAAAAAACAAGAGGCCTACACAAGCCATAGGCACACTGAAAGCAAACAAAAGTAGCACATAAAATGTAAGCTCTAACTTTGGTGTTTAATTTCTTTTAGTTGGGTAGTAGTCTCCTTACTGTCCAAAAGAACAGCTACACATCAAAATAATATTTCTGAACTAGTCACTTCTTACCAGGGATCACCTAAAGATTTTGCAAATTGCAATACTGTTCACACAAAAAAGCAAGAATGCAAATCTTCTAATTGTAATATGAATCAGCCACTTAAAACAGAAAGGTATTCAGGCACTTAATACTCAACCACATAAATATTTAACATTTGAATCTCACATGTACATGTTACAATGGTTAAGATGGAAATGAGCAAGAGAAATTAAAAGGTGTGATAAAAAATAATGGAAGCATAAAACAGAATGACTAGCATCATTTCTTAAATTGTATATTTTATATTTTACAATATGTAATGCTGCCAATGCTTTTCATTGGATTGGTCAAAACCATGCATCTGGCAAGATAAACATAACATACTCATCAGGCATTTTATCATGCTATCTAATGAAAGAAAAACCTCATATAAAAAGTCAAAAAAATCCAATCACCTTTCAAATGTTTGGTTTTTTCTAAGCTGCATGCGAGAAATATTTAAATGCCAAGCAAGCTTCCCTGGGTACCAAGGTAAAGGCCTGATAGCATCTAATTCATACTCATTTGAGACCTGTGAATTCGAATTTAAATTGTAAAATAACAATATGAAACTTTGACATGTTAGTGATAATTAAGAGTTGAGTGTATGAATAGATACATTTTTCTGCAAAGATTTGACAAAATCTTCTTCCATCTGAGTAAGAATGTCCTTAAAAAACTGGCCACTGTAAGAAAGAAAAGAAAGGCCATAAAATATATTAAAAGGAAGTCAATATCTAGCATATAAGGTATATACCACCCAAGCTTATTAAAGCTGGTGCCCAAGTGCCAAGTGTGATATGGTCACACAACTCACACCTTGGAAACTTATTGCTCTAAACGGATCTTTTGTTGGATCCATTTAATTAAATATTTTTACGATTTTTTCTTGAAAAAAAATAAGTTATTTTTCATTGAATACTGATGAGATGTAAATGATTATTGAAATATATAACTTTATATAATGCTGAAATATGCATATTATTATTATACTTCATATTTTGAAGTTATCTATTTGTGTATTTGAATGTTATTTAGAAAATGGGAGCCGATTTTCTGGTGGCACCACTAGAAAACTTTTTTAATGGTGCGGGTTTGTTGGAGAAAGTTTCAATAATGCTTGGAGAAAATTTCAGTGGTATAAAGGAAGTTTCGGTGGTGTTTGGAGGAAGTTCCGATGGTACGGAGAGGAAGTTCAGGCAGTGCGTAGAGGAAATTCCAGTGGTGTAGAGGAAGTTCAGGCAATGCGCAGAGGAAATTCTAATAGTGCTGATGAAGTTTCGATGGTTCGGAGAGGAAATTCTGAATAGTGCAAAGGAAATTTTGGACATTTGAAGAGGAAATTCTGGTGGTGTAGAGAAAATTCCAGAAGTGCAGAGAAAGTTTCGATGATGCTTGAAAGAAATTCTAGTAGTTCAGAGAAGAAATTTTAATGGTGCAGAGGAAATTCCAGTTTAATACTCACTATTAGAGATGACACTCTAGTTTTTCCTTAAAAAATAATAAAGCTAAAAGTAAACATAATTATCATAAAATACTAATAAATATATTTAATATATACATAAGAAATTTTAAAAATGTGTACTAAAATGAATGTGTTAACATTGTTACCTCAACATTTTTTGAAAAGACATGCCCCAATAATGTTGTCTCCTTTGTACATACCATTAGAAAAAGTGTACTTGTAATTATCAAGCATACAAATCCTATATCACTGGATCCATCTACTCTTGTATATTTATACTCTTATTGTTAATGTTAAACCCTAATACACCACATAATTTATCTTAACTTGGTATCAAAGCCAAGAGACATTTGCTAATCCTCTATCTTCTCTAGCAACATTTGAAGTCTATCATTCCCTTACCTTCATAAGCTAGAGTTTTGTAGATACACTATATATGATCCACACAATCTCCTCTCATTCCTTTATATGGAAACTTTGAAGGATTTCCAAATGGCAAAACTTACTACCATTAACGTTAAAAGACCACGAACTACCTTCTCTAGGCAACTGTGTTCAAAACTTTCCATGTGGTGCACATGCATAAGCAGCACATCTCTATTGATCCTCCATATGTCAAGGTAGAAGAATATACTACCTAGTATGCCACTAACTGCACTATTATTTCATAGATCATTAATAGTGCTGAAGAGAACATAGCTCGTAGTATCTCCCACATTTAACCTACAAGTGTGCATAAGACACCCTCTATGACACCTATGGCAATGACTAAAATATTTCTAAGGTTTGTTAAGTTTACAGGTAACTTTTCTCCCATCGATAAGGTGTCATTCTCTCCAATGTTTCTAGGGTGCTATTGTTACTACTCTCTCACATGTCACTATATTCTCTCTAATGATGTAGTTTTTTTAAGGGTACTCCCTACTTTTCTGCATCTCCTACTTTTGCCATTGATTACTTCCCTCAACCATCTTTTATTGACCCTGCCACCTTACCTCTTAGCACACTACAATCACCAAGTGTTGCTTGCATATTCACAGTCACAACCCTTGCAAATTTACAAGCAATGCAAGCACCTTACAACTCTTATTGCACTTAAAGCACCAATCTCCTCTTCTAGCACAAATCCATCCAACTCTTCTCTTGATCTTACTATTGATTAAGGAAAGGTACTTGACACTCTACCTTGCATCTCATTTCATTCTATTACTTACAACTTTCTTAGTCCTACTTATCATTGTAGAAAGGGAATCTTAGACAATCAACACAAGGGACGAGTAGAGCTCTCTTCACTGGATCCTTATACACATTCACTACATATTGCAAAAGCATCAATCAAAGCCATGTCTTTCAAAGTTGATCCACTAGTGTAGATCGATTGATCCAAAAGCCTAGGTGAGTTTCATATCAAGCCTACCAAAAAACAATCCAAATTGGTCAAAAATCACCAAACCAAATTGATTTTTGAAAACATATTCCTATACTTTATGGTTCAAAATGTTAGGCTTAAGCCATGCTATATACAAAAATTTAGTAATAAAGATATGAAAACTAAAATGGATGAATGATAATACTACAAGGGATAAGCTAAAAAATAATTTTATTGGGGACAAAGTAGGAGTTACACAAATTGAAGATACGATAAAATTGGTTTAAATGGTTTAATCATATCACTAGGAGGTCAAAGGATGAACTTATTAAGAGATGAAAAATAATTAATATAGAAAAATCTAAAAAGAGTAAAGGAAGATCTAAAAATACTTAGGAATTGTAAGAAAAAAATTAAATTTATAAAATTTAACTAAATATTTGACCATAAATGGAAATACACTGACAAAAAGATTTATATGGTTGCCTTTACATAGTAGGATTATGACTCAAATTCTTGTTGGTATACATGAGATCACCAAAGCATAAGGGTTCTCACCTGCCAAGTATGTGCTCCTTTTGCAAGGAAGAAGTAAAGTCATTGAGACACATCTTTTAAGTATCAAGATGTAACAGTACTTATTTACAATAAATAATCGAGTTAGCCCACCCCAGTAGATGGTATAAAAAGGGGAATGAGGAGATTCTAAGGTTAGGTATTTTATTGTATTGGTGCTGTGTTTAGAGCTTCTATTGCTCAAAGTGCAGAACTATCATTTCCGGTCAAGATTTCCTTGATCAAGATTGCTTCCAAGCGCTCTCACAAGTACCACTTGAGTTCTTCTTCACATTTGGTATCAAAGCTACCGATCAAAGGGACTCAACTGACCATGTCTAACACAAGAGAACGTGAACCATCAGTTGTTGAATTGCTGCAACATCTAGATGCGAAGATGGACATGGTTCAACATATTATTCATTTACTTTTCTACAAAGGCAAGGTAGTGATCGCGAAGGAGGGTCACTTGTAGAGAAAATTGTTGTAGGAATTTCATTCTATACCTATAGCAAGACATTCAAGATACACGAAGAGCATAAGGAGAATGCAACCTATGTGTATTAGAAGGAGTGGCGCCATGACTTAAAGGAGTATATTTGGGAGTGTGATATTTGTTAGCAGGTAAAATACAATAATACCACACCTGTCGAGCTACTAGAACCGATCCAAATCTTGTAAAAAGGATAGACCGACATCGATATAGATTTCATTGACAAGCTACCCTCATTTAAAGGGAAAGCATGCATTTTCATCATGGTAGACAAACTCACTAAGTATGGTCACTTCGTCCTCCTTGAACACCCATAAACAATGAAAGAGGTGACTTGGGCATTCATCAATAATGTGGTCAAACTACATGGCATACTAAAAAAATCTATAGTTCGTGATCATGATCTACTATTTACTAATGGCCTTTTGGTAGGAGTTGATGCATGCGCACAGGTCTCAGCCATGTATGTCCTCGGTAAATAGAGAACCTGAACTGCACCTTGAAGACATACCACTGTTGTTTTACCTTCCAACACCCTAAGGAGTGGAGAAGATGACTCCCTTGGGCGGAGTATTGGTATAACACAACCGAGCATGGGGCTACAAGTTTCTCTTCCTTCGAGGTAGTATACGAGATCAAGCCACTGATGCCATTGGAGTATGTTGCTAAAACCACATGGGTAGCCATAGTAGATGACAGGGATAGAGATCTCTCTTTCAACAAATACATGGTAACTTGGAGAAGGCCTAAAACCAAATGGAACAACATGGTTGATTGACACAAGGATAAAGAATAGTTCACCATCGGCAATTGGGTATATCTAAAATTACAACTGTATCATCAACTCAATGTGGTTGCTCAACGATCGCAGAAGTTGGCAACGCAATACCATGGACCGTTTTAGGTGGAGGCATGAGAGGGAAAGGTGGCATATCAACTCGAGCTTCCTTTGGAGTTATGTATCCACCTAATGTCTCATGTATCTTAATTACGCAAAAAGGTGGGCCCCGTTACACAAGTGACAAGTCCAAACAGCCTCGTATTTTACTCAATGGTGAATAGGGAACCTTGCAAGATTTTGGAGCGCCGAATGATTAGGGGGGATGCAAGGCCATTACCATGGTTTGTGCATAGTGGACAGGGGAGGATGAGGCTTCCGCCAAGTGGGAGGATTATTACAAGTTGCAATAACAATTTCCTGACCTTAAGGACAAGGTCTCTTTTTCAACTGAGGGGGGTGATGTAACAGTACTTATTTACAATAAATAATCAAGTTATCAAGTTGGGTTGATCCAATCCAATCCAATAGAGGGTATAAATGGGGAATTAAGGAAGATTCTAGGGTTAAGTATTTTCTTGTATTGGTATTATGTTTGAAGCTCTTGTCACTCAAAGTGCAAAACTATCCTTTCCGGTCAAGATTTCCTCAATCAAGATTGCTTCCAAATGCTCTCACAAGTATGACTTGCATTCTTCTTCACACAAGAGATAATGGTTTGATGGGTTACTGTAGCAAACCAGATGTGATAATATATTGGTAGGGTTGAATCATTTTGGGAGGTGTGGTTTATGATCCTCTCTAAGGTCACGAAAGATAGTTGTAGGATCTTCTTCCATTGGCTTGTTGGTCGTTCAAGTGGATGAAGAAGAATATAAGTGTTTTTAAGACCAAAGAGCAACCTTTCTCTGATACTCTAACAAGCATTTAGTGATAATATCTATGGTAATAGTTGAATGTAATGGTATACGGGTTATGGAAATCTGATTAGGGATTCATTTATCCTATACCTTATATGTTGTAGTTTTTCTAGTCAATGAAGTAGTTTTTTTGCCCTATAACTCTTTTTGCACATGGTACCAAAGCCAAGGGAGATCTAGGGCACCACAGTCCACCACCTCCTCTATCGCCATCGCCACCACTGTCGACCTCCACGCAGATGTGTCTGCAAGGGACGCGCAACGCATCTGTGCAAAGCGAGTCTATATGCGTGGGATGTGCATACGTGCATTGGATGTTCATGATGTGATTTCTTTCGGGATCTCTTTCAACTTACAGATGTGCGGCTTCTAAACTCCACCTTCTTTCTCATTCTTGCAACCTTCGAGTGGGTTGTTCTGTTTTTTTCCATCTTTGTTGAGGATAGTTTTGTGCGATGGTTTAACATGATTCAGTCATCTAACAACAATCGGGAACTATAGTGAAGCTCAATGACCGCAACTACTTGATATGGTCCAAAAGTTTCTTCACATTTGTTGCTGCACAAAGAAAGAGTGGTCATCTGGTTCGACCAACACCTGATATCAAGGACACCTCCTACAACGACTAGTTTGCCAACGATTCAACTATAGTTACATGGCTGAAAAACAATATGGAGCCACATGTAGCCAGGGGGTCATGATGTTATTACATCCCACTAAAGCTATTTGGGACACATTGAAACAAATGTATATAGAAGAGCATAACATTTTATGGGTTTATGAGATATATGAGCAAATTTTTAATCTGTAGATGACAAATCAGACTATGCAAGAGTATTATGGCAATATGCGTATGTTGTTTGAAAAACTTAATGTTTATCAACCTGCCCCTATAGATCCAATTGTTTTAAGACAATACAGGAATGATCTACAAGTTGCTGCCTTTATGTCCGATCTTCCTACAGATCTGGCATCCCAAGTTCGAGAATAGCTTTTAGGTGGTGAGACTACTATAGATTTGGGTACAGCCTTTGCTCACATGCTCAACATTTCTAAGGCGAGCACTGCAATTACACAAGATGCCTTAGCCTTGGATGCCAAAGGTCAAACCAACAGACAAGGAAGACATACAGATTCCAGTTCCAGGAGACGTAGAGTTCCCTATTCTCATTGTGGCAAAACAAATCCCTGGCCTAACAAATGTTGGGAGAAGTTTGGCAAACTAGTTTGGACCTCTGCTGTCATTGAGACTTTTGATTCTACTAGGACACCCATGCCAACTCCTACACCTCCAACAATGACTATCGCCCAAGCAGACAATGAGAGGTTCATGCAGTTGCAGGCTTCTGACTCTACTGCCATGGCTGCTTTAGCATCCACCTTAGGTATGAAAAGGGCTATAGTAACTAGAGGGGTACCCAACCTAAACTTGGAAAGTACACTACAAAACTATTGCTGGAAGTAAATTTACTTGATTAAATCAAAAAACACTAGAACGTGGGCAAAGAAAAGAGAAAGGACTCAGAAAGGAACCCAAGTTGTAAATTTTAAGCATGCACAAGTTGGACCGGGCCAATTAACACAACTTGTAAAAAGCATAGAGCTCTTCATTTTGACAGTAAAGAAAAGAAAGAATTCAAGAAAAAATACCTAGAGTTGATTCTGAAGGCAGCTGGCAATGGATTCTGAAGAATACTAACAAATGCATCCCACTCCTCCATCGCCACAATGCCTTGCTCCTGTGACAGCATAAATAAGAGAAAATTCTGAATCTGTTGTGGAGTATTGGATATAAAAATAATAGTCCCACATCAATGGTTTGAAACACTAATGTGGTTTGATATGGTTGAGCTCTCCCCCATATCAAATCAGTGTTTTAGAGTGGGTTCTTCCAAACCATAATAAGTGGTATCAAAACTGACACAATCCAAACTGAAGCCCATTAGAAGGAGCAACCTAAGACAGGCCAAGAATGCCCAAAGCCATGAGTAGGCCACCAGCCAGGCAGAAGGAACGACCTCAGGCAGGCCAAGGGTGTCTAGAACCCACTGTTAAAAGGATGTCTAGGCCATTGACAAGGATGTCAGTTTTGAAATCATGGTGGAATGTTACGGATTATTAAGTATGAAAACAATAGTCCCACATCATTGGTTTAAAACCTCAGTGTGGTCTTGATATAGGGTATGTTCTTCCCCTTCAACAGACCAATCTTTTGAGGTGGATTCTCTAGGACTATAACAGATTCACACTCAAAAGCATATTGAAACGAATCCAATTACTTTGTATGTGTTTGTTTGAACAGTAGAAGTAGGTGAGGTATGATTCACATTGTTTTACAAAGTATATGATTTACAATGTAAATGTTTTGGTATGATTTTTTTAGTATAAAACGATAAACTTATTTAATAAATGTTAGTATAAAACGTTGTGGTGTATAGTAAAAAACGGATGTGTATAATAATTATCCCGTAAAGGACAGAAAGAATGCACCATATGTACGGAACCACTGTAATAGCCGTAGAGAATTAATAACAACATAGCCCAAGAAATGAACATGAAAATTACAAACCTAGCGCCATATTACCTTGTAGTACTCCTCAAAAGACTGGTTTTGAGTGGGGAATGGTTTCCAGGAAGGGCTCAGGTTGGAGCTTGGCTCCGGATTACTGCCAACTTCGGCGCCATCGGGTTTTCCCTTCTTGTTGTACTTCCAGACGTTCTCTCTATTCTGTTTGAAGTGTCTCCGCTGAGTCCGCCCGCGCTTCTGCCCTCCGACCATGCCTTCTCCCGCCGCCGTCAACCACGATGACAGCTTTTGTTTGACTGCTTCGGCGGCCGCTCGGTAACCTCTCCGGCGGCACGGTTGGTAAATTAGGCCGTCGTCCGTTCCTCTGGAACAGAAGAGAGTAATTTATAAAGGGTTCGGAATCTGCGGATCTAAGGGTTACCCCGATTATTCGAAATAAACGGTAACGATACTTACGTAAAATTTGTCAAAAATAAATGGATAAAAATTTATTTTTGAATGAAATTAAATTTATTTTAAAAGTATAAATTTTCTTTATTACTTTTAATCTATTATATTTTATCATTTTACATTATTTTTTATCATTTCTAAAAATATAAATCCTCTCTAAATATTTATAATCTTAATAAGCATATTAATCTATAGGTGTATTTGTTTTTAGCTTCATTTATTATAAAATTAATTTCAATAACTATAAAAAGTTAGAATTAAAAGTAATTAATAAATAAAATTGAACTTTATAGTAAATTATGTGATAATAGTCAATGTATAAAAATTTAAACAATAATAATTAATAAGATATATCAAGCTGTTACTATTTTTGCCACCTATTGTATAAAAACATTTGCTACAGTGCAAACTCTCTAAGTCCAGTGAATAAGAGTTTGGGATTTTCTTCTCTCGATTTGTGGTTCCTGTCTTTCTTCGTTCTCACATTCGCCTTCGTATGCTCTCTCCTCCTCTTACTACTTCCTCACCTTTGGATCATCAGGTTTTTAAGTTTTGTCATGGTATCAAAGCTTTAGGGGTTAATACGTCTTGGAGTTGGTTCAATTCGTCGAGATCTATTATTTCTTTCGATATTTGATTATAATCATTTGAAATTTGTAGCTATTACTTCAAGTTTACTGCATATTTCTGCGAATTTATTTTATATTTTTGGTTTATCAAGTACCACGTCAAATCCTTGTTATTTTCTATCAAATCTATCGTTTCTTAGTTAGATCCTATTCATTTCAATCTTCTTTTGCATGTGATGCTCGATCTAGCAGTATTATTAAGTACATCTGTGAAATTAAAAAAAAAATGTTCAATATCCATGCAGTACATACACTCTTATTGCAAGACATTGTTTCACTTCAATTACATGTATTGGCACTTAAGCTCCATAATGTGTGAGAGATAATTTTTCCCCTTGTTTTTTCTTCTTGTGGATTAAGAGCTTTAACCTGCTTATCTTTTGCTAGTTCTTGTTAAGTTTAGCTCATGGAGGGCAATGTTACTAGTGGGTTCAGCGGTGAGGGAACCGAGTATGATCCATTTACTTTCAGCACATCTGATAACCCTGATTTTGCCATTATACCTAAGTTGAATGGTGAGAACTATGCAACATGGAGTAGGTCTATGAGGATAGATTTCAACTCTAAGAACAAGTTCAGATTTATAGATGGTAGCATTGCTCAACCTTATGTTGAAACTAACCCTAGGAGGCATCATCAGTGGAGTAGATGCAATAATATGGTGATCTCCTAGATCGTAAATTGTTTGGAACTTGAAATTGCCGAGAGTGTTTCATACAAAGATCTTGCTAGCGATGTTTGGAAGGACCTCTAAGAGAGATTCTCTTAGAATAATGCTCCTAGGATCTTCAACATACAGAAAAACATTTTTAATATGAAGCAAGGCAATCTGTTTGTCGGTTCTTATTTCACTAAGCTCAAAACTCTTTGGGATGAGCTTACAACTTTTGATATCCATCCTAATTGTAAATTCATAGGGTCTAACACATATAGAGACAAGGAAGAATATCACAAAATTATACAATTCTTAATAGGACTGAACGACACTTATTCCACTTTTAGAGGGCAGGTACTTTTGATGAGTCCCTTACCTAACATCAACAAGGTATACAACTTAGTACTCTAAGAAGAAAGACAAAGAGATGTTGCTGGCACACATCACCACACTTTAGATAATGTTGCCATGGCTGCTACAAAGGGAGGTCAACCATTCAAAAATAATTATGTGGATAAGAATAAGTTCAATAAGAAAGGGAATAAAAAAAATTTCTGTACACATTGTGAAGGTACAAGCCATACCGCAGATAGATGCTATTGGGTGGTTGGTTTTCCACCCGAACACAAATTGCATAAGGTATTCCCTTGGTAAATAAAATCCCAAATAGCAGGCCAATGCAACAGTTGTCACTAATGGAGCTGACAAAGAAATTCAGCCACCTAAGATAACTCCAAAAAAGTACAATCAGATTATGGCAATTTTAAACGATGTGCCAATTGCTGATCAACCTGTCCTCAACATGGCAAGTATTCGTTCTTGTTTTAGTTCAAGAAAACTTGAAAATTTTGCCAAAAATATCAGTGCTATGTTTGCTAAAATGGGAACAAATATATGGATACTTGACATTGGTGCTACAGATCACGTGTTGTAATAAAAATTTGCTCCATGATTTAAAATATATGAAAAGCATGCAATCCATTAGACTTCCAAATGGCAATAATGTTCAAGTTAGTGGAATTGCTACTACTTCAATATCAAATACTTTTAGCCTTAAAGGAATTTTGTGTTCCCTCATTTCAGTTCAATTTATTATCTGTGAGCAAATTGATTGATCAGAATGGATGTTATGTTGTTTTTTTTGGCAATGTTTGTTATATTCAGGACCTTTATTCAAAGAAAATGATTGGAATGGGTAGACGAGTTAATCAGCTATACTTCTTGGTCACTGAAGATTGACAGATACAAGTTTCAGCAATTGTTAGTGGAGACATCTGGCATAGGCACCTAGGTCACACACTAAACAAGAAGATTTTACAGTCTTTACCTATTAAAAATCATGTTGTAGTTGAGACTTGTGAATTTTGTCCTCTTGCACGTTTTCATCATTTACCGTTCAATCCTAGCATACATAAATCGTCTCAAGTTTTTGACTTGATACATTGTGATGTTTGGGGGAAGTTCTCAGTATCTTCTTATTCTAGTTTTAGCTATTTTCTCACTATCATTGATGACTTTTCTAGATGTACCTAGACTATTCTTATGAGGAACAAGTTTGAAACCTTCTTATAGATTAAGAACTTTTTTGCTATGGTCAATCTTCAATTTAAGGCCAATCTTAAAATTCTTAGAAGTGATAATGTTAGTGAATTTACTTCTACCATCATGCAACAATCCTTGACTAAAAAAGGTGTTCTTCACCAACGATCATGTGATTACACCCCTCAACAAAATGGTATAGTAAAGAGAAAACATAGACATCTCCTTGAAATGGCTAGAGCTATCAGATTCCATGCTTTCTTGCCTATACAATTTTGGACTAATTGTGTGCTTGCTGCCACTTATATCATTAATAGATTACCATCTAAAGTTTAACAAAATAAAACTTCTTATGAAATTCTGCATAAAGTTGTTCCCGATTATTGTCATATGAGGTCTTTTGGATGTTTAGCTTATGCTTATAATAACCATATCAGACACAAATTTGATCAAAGAGCTATTAAATGTGTTTTTATTGGATATCCCTTTACTCAAAAGGGCTATAAATTGCTTGATTGGGACACAAAATGTTCTTGTCAATAGGTATGTTATTTTTCATGAGGATATATATCCTTTCAAAGATAAGATTGATAAGACTATCCTTCCATGGGAGGACTAAATTTTTTCTGAATTTTTTCCTAACTCAAATTATGAACCTATATATGTTCCTCAACAAATGTCTTCCGGAAAAAATCATGTTGATAGTTCAGATGACCATTTAGATGCAAACAATGATGATGACAACCCTTTAGAAGAAGAAAATTCAATAGAATATATTTAGATAGAGCCTAAGATGACTAGACAGCCTCTTGAGCTTGGTAATGATACATTACCACTCAAGAGGTCAAACAAGTCAACTCATAAGCCTAGTTACTTGAAAGATTATGTATGTTCTAATGTTATTGCTTCCACTAAACATCCACTTTCTAATTATATTTCCTTGGATAATTTGGGCCCTACTCATTATTGTTTTACTACTTCTCTTTTGCATAATCATGAGCCTCAATCATATGAAGAAGCTATGAAGGATGATAGTTGGAGACAAGCAATGCAGGCTGAGTTGGATGCATTAAAAGCTAACCAAACATGGAGCATTGTAGACCTCCCTCCAGGTATTAAACCAATTGGCTCAAAATGGGTATATAAGATAAAATATAAATCTAATGGTAGCATAGAAAGATTTAAAGCATGTTTAGTAGCTAAAGGTTATAATCAAAAGGAAGGATTAGATTATAATGAAACTTTTGCACCAATTGTTAAGCATACTACAATTAGAACATTATTCTCAGTTGCTACAGTCAAAGGATGACACATGCATCAATTAGATATTAATAATGCTTTCCTTCACGGTGATATACATGAAAAAGTTTATATGACTCTTCACCTTGGGGTTCACTCTAAGGGGGAGGATAAAGTTTGCCTTTTGCAGAAATCTCTATATGGTTTGAAGCAGTCTTCTACGAATTGGTATTTCAAGTTAAGTACTACACATAAAAGGTTAGGCTTCACACACTCTAATACAAATTATAGTTTGTTTATCAAGAGGAATTCCAATTCTTTTACTATTGTATTAATATATGTCGACAATATGATTGTTGCTGGAGACAATCTTGATGAGATTTCCAGTTTAAAATGTGTACTTGATCAAAAGTTCAAAATAAAAAATTTAGGGAAACTCAAATATTTTTTAGGAATTGAAGTAGCCAGATCTACTGTCAATATTTTTATTTCTCAACAAAAGTATATCCTGGATTTGTTGAAAGACACTAGTTTATTGGGGTGTAAGCCAAAAGATGTTCCCATGAATACTAATTTAAGACTGTATAATTAGTTTGATGATCCTTGTGATGTTACTCATTTTTAAAAACTGATTGGTAGACTTATATATATCACCACTACAAGACCTGACATAGCTTTTGTTGTTCATTTTTTATGCAAAGGCCTATAGAAACACACATGAAGGAGTTATTACAAATATTGCATTATCTTAAGGGAAGTCCAAGTAATGGAATACTTTTTCGGGCTAATAACAAATTAGTTTTACAAGGTTTTTGTGACTCTAATTGGGC
This sequence comes from Amphibolis antarctica, assembly GCA_024699675.1. Lineage (NCBI taxonomy): Eukaryota > Viridiplantae > Streptophyta > Magnoliopsida > Alismatales > Cymodoceaceae > Amphibolis > Amphibolis antarctica. The sequence goes on from JAMKPZ010000318.1 coordinate 54,425, forward strand.
TAGATGTCCCTTCACAAGGCGTTCTACTACAGGTTATTGTATATTTATTGGTGATTCTTTAGTTTCTTGGAAATCTAAAAAGCAAAATGTTGTGGCTAGATATTCAGCTGAGGTAGAATACAGAGCATTGGCAGTCACTGTTAGTGAGATAGTTTGGTTATGTCATTTGTTGTCTGATTTTGGTATTTTCCAAACTAATGCTATTTCTGTTCATTGTGATAATAAAGTTGCCATCCATGCCAGATTGCTAAACACCAGTTTTCCACGAACACACCAAACATGTAGAAATTGATTGCTATTTTGTTAGAGAAAAGGTTCTAGCAGGGATTATCCAGTTGAATTACATTTTTGGTTCTCAGTAGGTTGCTGACATTTTAACCAAACCTTTGTGCAGATCAACCTTCGATTATATTAGCCAGAAACTAGGGATGTAGAATATATACTCCCCAGTTTAAGGGGGAGTATTGAAGCTGTTACTGTTTTTGTTGTTTCTTTTTAACTCTATTTTCCTTTTTTTGTATGTTTTGTATTAACCAGGTTTTGGATCCCCCGGTGATCCAAGTCCAACACCCATTGTATAAAAACCTTTGCTACAATGCGAACTCCCTCAGTCCGGTGAATAAGAGTTTAGGGATTTTTCTCTCGGTCCATGGTTCCTACCTTTCTTCATTCTCGTAGTCACCTCTGTGTGCTCTCTCCTCCTCCCACTACTTCCTCGCCTTCGAATCATCAGGTTTTTCAGTTTTTTCATGTAGAGGTTTGTAGAATTCCAAATTAAAATTTCGATAATGTGACTAGAATTATAATTGTTGTTTGTTGATGCACCAATAGAGATGACGATCATTTGTTGAAACATTTTCCCACCAATGTTTAACACTACTTTGAAACAATAGCCCAGAAATTATCTACAACATGGAATTCCAGTTTGGCAATCCAAATACATAATATCCAATATATGTTAACTAGATATGACCGATATATATAAAACTATAGTTCTAGCATGCAATTGACCAACACTTAATCCTCATCAGGGATATGCAAAAACCCTTGTTCCACTATCGAAACTCTCTCCATATTGACTAGTTTTCACCCCTCAATCTAGCCCAAACTTCCACCACTGAACAATGGATCTTATCTTGCAATTGCAACCCAATCTTACAGGGGAACAGGGCAAGGAGGAGGATGTGACAATGACAAGGAAGAGATCAACGACATGAACGTTTCACACTAGGAGCCTCTCATGACAAAAACCATGCATTGGAATGATGATGACAAGAATCATTAGACAAAGGACTATTAGAAGATGAGGCACAAGAAGCTATCGGTGAATGTTACTGACAATATGGAAGTTGAAGATGCTATTTTAAGGAAAGTGATGATGATAGAGAAGAATCCATGATAGTCTAAATGCACTCAACAATGTGGAAGTTTCAAATGAAGATGTCCCTCAACTTTAGTAGAGAAGACAATGAATTGTAGATAAAAAACATCAAAGGTATGTTATATATTCCCCATGCGTTGAGATGGAGAACTCAGTATGGAGAGGATGGTGAATAATATAGGGAAGTTCTAGAGCCCTCACAATCCTCATTTCAATCTAAAAGGAGAACGACAAACAAACATTAGCAAAATATAGAAACGAAGGCACTATAACGACAAAAAATTGTCCATTATGAGGTATTATATATTCAGCAGACTTGTTGATTGTGAAGGTATAGATATTAAACATCTATTCGAAATTCAAGGTTTAGTAAATATGCTCAACCGCTTAGAGGAATTAAAGATGTATAGTTTACTCATAAACCAATTCTATGCAAATTTAATTAAGAAGCATGAAATTGTAGATTACTACATGTTGGGATTGTATTTTGAACTCTATGATGGAATGGTGTCAAATATCTTAGGTCTCATGCACAATGGAATAAATTAATGTTCTACTACCTAACTTAGGTTGGAATGTAAAGGAAATTAAGAAAGTTATTGCCCATGACCTAACAAGGAAAAATAGATTAAATAGGATAACACAATTACATCCTAGAACTAGAGCAATAACTTTAATGTTAACTAGTCATATATTTTAGAAGGGGCACTAGGCAAATGTCTTTCTACATATGCTTGCAAATTTTAAAAGAAAACTATTTTATGGGGATGTACTGCATATAATATTTAATTGTTTGCGCTTGGATATCATCCAAAGACATGTTGAGACATTTACTTTAAAACCATTTACTTTAAAGATGCTATTGAACACATCACATGAAGTTCCTTTTGTGCAACTTACCCATAGATGTAGATGCAAATAATGACAGAAATAGAACAATTCTCTAAATTGAAGAAGTTTGAACAAATCGATGTATAACATGATGTGATAAAGCTTTCAGATTACAGTGTGAGGGTCTTAGACAAGGATGACTATAGAGCTTCCTCCTACTTTGGACGAGAATGAGGGTAGGACAATGAGCTGGTGGTGAATACAGGTACAAGCGGTAAGAGACGAGCAGGTGGGTGTGAGTGACAAGTAGGCATGAGAGGGTAAGCATCTGCATCAGGTGCAAACATGTTTTTTCGTATCCTTTCTTGAGGGATAGGATGAGAACCCCATCCCTCCTTATATATTACTTTCCCAAGATAAAAAAATGCCTCTACAATGGGAATTGAATTCCCATAGTGTCCATTTTCTATCATTTTTCATCATTTTCAAAAACACAAATCTCACTTTCACTAAAGTGAGATTTGTGTCTTTAGAAAGTATAAAAAATGGTGGCAAACAATAAGTTAAATTTGTTATCATTTACTATCATTTTTCATACTTTTCAAAAGCACAAACTCCTCCTTAATTACAATTACTCACTAATAGTAGAGTTGTATTACTTTATTTTTTGGATAGTCACTACAAGAAAATTGCCTTATAATGACAGATGAGATTTTACATCTATCACTATAGACCATTTATAGTGATAGATTTTCCATTCGTCATTATGAGAGGGAGTTTGTGCATTTAGAATTAATAGGAAATTATAAAATTTTCATCATTTCACATAATTTCCTATTAATTCTAAATACACAAACCCCATCTAAGTATCTATCATCCATCATTATAAAATACCTATAATGACAGACCTTTAAATTTATCATTATAAGTGTTCATCATCCGTCACTATATATATTAACAGATCTTGAGTTCGTCACAAAAAAGAATTTAATCTGTCACTATAAATAACTTATAGTGACGGACTTTTCGATTTGTCATTATAGGTGTCAACATCTGTCACTATAGAAGTATCTATAGTGATAGATCTTATATTTGTTACAAAATTTTTTTTGATATGTCACTAATCTATCACTATATATAACAATTTAGTGACAAATTTTGTGTTCATCACAAAAGAGAATTACATCTGTCAATGTATATATTTATTATTTTTATATACTTTATTTTATTTTATTTAATTCTTTTTAAATCATTTAATTATTTTTTATTTTTTATTTTTAAATATATTATTATTATATTTTAATATATTTTACTTAACTGATGACATATTAATAAACAATAAACATATTTATTAAATAATAATATTATTAATTTAATTAAATAATATATATTTATTATTATTAGTATAGTCTATGCTAAATAATAATAAATATATTTATTAATATAATAATATTAGAATAATAGATATATTTAATATTATTACCCATATTAATAGATATATTCTATTATTATTATTATTATTATTAACATACTTATTATAATATCTATTATTATATATTAATAGTATATATGAACATTATTGGAGTGGTATCTGAGTTGGTTAAGGAATGCTATATGGGTAAATTGGTTGTTAATTCAAATCTCCACTTACGCAAAATATTAAAAGATTGGTATTTCAATATTTCAAAGTTGGATGATTGAGAGATTCAGATTAGTAAAGAACTTGAAAATAAATGCAAATATTATTTATTATTAATATATAAAATTTAAAAAAAATTAATTTTCTTTTAAAGAAAAAGTGATACATTCTATAATGACGGATATGATGAATATTATGACAGAATATCCATCACCAAATAGTAGTAACAATAGTGACGGATTACATCCGTTATAAATTCGTTTCATCCGTCACTAATTCTAATCATTTAGTGATGAATTTAAAAATCTGTCACTAAATCCACATGTTCATCACTAATTCAATTTAATTTAGTGATGTCTTCTATAGTGATAGATGAGAATGACTTTTAGTAACGAACTTTAAAACCTTTAGTGACAAAAATGTCTGTCACTAAAAATCGATTTTCCTATAGTGAGTTAAGTAGATGTTCATTTCTTACAATTACTTTGTTATAACCATACCGTTAAGACATAACTATTCCATTTCCTTTATGAGTGAAATGTTCACAACATAATTTATAAAGTAAATTATACTTTTGCTTTTTAAAGTGAACTACAAAATCGATGAAGTGCTATCCATAACAATTGGATGTTAGTGGAAATTAGATGTGTGCATTGTTATGTACATGATATTTCTGTAATTTCATATATATTTGGTTTTGCAATTTTCAAGTAACATAAGGACGTCACTATAATTTCTGCCAACATATTAATTGTAAACCCTAACAAGATACTCTCATTTTATCATTCCAAACATCCTTTGCCCCTTCGCACAGGTAGGGCATTGGTCTTGTTCTCCTGTCCTCCTCACAATCTCGCCATTGTTGCATCACGTCGCCATATTTTTCGATACTCCAATTAATGTCCGTCCACGACATTACACCTCTACGGTTCCATTGACAAATTGACAAGTTCATCTGTTTTGCTAAACAAAATCAAAGACAAGGATTTAATAAGATTAATGTTGAAGTAATAAAACCATTTTTTGCTGATGTCAAATAAAGATATATAACAGTGATAGGCAATGCGCATTCCTTGCCCTTGTGTTATATGAGTTATTTCGTTACTGTCGTTTAATTTCAACATGTTTTATACGTGTACTTTCACTACATTAGTATTAATGTACTTTGTTGGCTAAGTCATAGTTAATAGGAAAATGGTCATTCCACTGAACAAGGAGATGGTAGAAATCAATTCAAATAGCAACGGCCAACAAAGAAGTGTAAGGTCCGGTCCAACTTTGACGAACCACCTTTTGACTTTAGCAATGAAATACCTGAGGACTGCTCAAGGGAGGAACTACTTTCGAAGCTTCACAATACTATGGTTGCATTTGGTAAGAATTTTTTCAACTCAAGGAACAAAAGAAAACAAGCATCTTTAGCTTCTTGTGTCAAAGAGGGTAAAAATTCTCTATGTTATCATTAGTAGTGATTTTTGGTAATAAAAAAACATTAAAAGGATACGTCATCTTTATGTTGTGTTGTTTCTTATTATTAAAATAAGTGATTTTAATATTAAAATTATTTTTTAAAATATTAATGTGATTGGATGTCATAATAAAAAAATATAAAAAAACTATCTTAAAAATCCCCTACAACATTGTTACATTGAGAGTAATTTTTAATTTAAATGAAAATCATACCAAACGAAGTCTGTTTGTTAAGTAGCACGAAAAGAGGAATCACTATTGCAGATTTGTGTCAGTAATAACCTATTCACCAATCAATGCTTTAGGAGTAGATTTTTTCTATTCCAAGCAACGGAAAGGTTGCTTGTGAACAAGGCCTGTGTAGTTCATGAAATGGATGGAATTGTTAGGATCGATTTCAACCACTAAGGGGTGAATAGTGATTTTTAATTCTTTTTAACATTTATGCAATTAACAAAACTAAATACAATGAAAGTAAAGCACACGAGAAAATTTTTAGGTGGTTCACCCTAATAGCTACATCTACCCCCAAATAAAAATGCTTGAGTCTACACTAATCACTATAAAATGACTACAACCAGAGGTTGAATACCAAATCAACTATAATAGGAGTTTATGGTTACACTTCCCAACCAATACAAAATCAAAAGTTATAGGTTAAACTCTCTAACCAACACAAAATCAAGACTTTTAGGTCAAACTCTCTAACCAACACTCCAACATGGAGCAACCTATGTGTGTTTTAGGTCGAACACACGTTAAAACTAACCAACAACAGAAAACTATTCCCTTACAATCAAAACAAGAACAAAATCACCTTAAAAGCTAAGATGCCTTAAGAAGAGACCTTAAGCTTTGACACCTTCAAGATTTCCTTCCACTGGATCAGAAATGAGCTTCGAAGAGAATCCATACGAGAGTGCAAGAGCCGTGTAGAAGGTGTTCAAAATGTGTGTACAAGAGTGTCTAAAAATGATGTAAGACTCCTATTTATAGACTCAATATATGTTTAACGACTAGTTTTTCAAACAAAATCATTATAACATTTTTCAAAATTGTTATACTAATTTTGCTATATTCTTGTATGGTAAAATAAATCGTTCATTATTCTAATCCTTACTCTAAAAAACTCTATCTAAGGAATAAAATGCTAGATCGTTATATTGATCCGTGGATCGTTACAACAATTTTCCTAAGTGTCTATTTTGGTAGGTTTGGATCATTTGGGATCTCATTTCTAATGGTAAGTATTTCAAAAACTTTCCTAAGTGTTGGCTTAATCAAAAATTGTTATAACATTTTTGCAAATTGTTATACCGATTTTTCTTAATTTTCAAATTTTTCAAGATCATATTTCTATGTGAATATTTTTCAAAAACTTTCCTAAGTGTTGGACTAAATCAAAAAATCATTATAACGTTTTTGTTAAACTGTTATATTGATTTTCTGAGTATCTAGATTGTACGTAGGTTTAGAAGTTTTGGACTTCTAAGTTATAAATCCAAACAAGTGAAGTTTGTGTCCTAAGTTATGTGAGGTTTCAGAAGTCTTGAATTTTGTTTTCTTCAAACCTGTGAAACTTAATCAAAGGAACAGTAAATCATTATAACAAATGAAATTTTCATTACACCATTTTTAGCCAGAGTGATTTCTAAGTGTTCTAGTACAAAGCATTGTAACAAATAATGAATTTCGTTACACTATTTTTCTTTGTGCGTGATGTATTAGGTATAGACTTAAGATCTAAGTAAGTGGTCTATACTATTGTTCAAATCTTTATACTTGACTTGTCTTGACTTTTCTTTATGCTTGACTTGTCTTGACTTTTCTTTATGCTTGACTTGTCTTGACTTTTCTTTATGCTTGACTTGTCTAACATTAACATTATTGTTCAAACTTTGGTAATAAAATTGCTCTTTAAGATCTTGAATACTTCTTTTCCCTTTAACTTGAATACTTCTTTTATTTTCCTTGTCTTCATAAATACTTCTCTTCTCTTCTTGTCCTTATCTTCGTGAATGCTTCTCTTCCAATGACTTCATATTTCTTCTTCATTTGATATCGATCATCAAAACATGTAGAGGTGAGTCTCAACAGGAATAAGGTACGAAGAAGAAAGTCTTCAAAGATTCAAAGCAAAAAAGGACCTTTAGATGCCGTGGCACCAAAAAATAATGTGCTTGTACTGAATTTCTTCCAAAATAGTGAAATACATTGACAATGCATGTACATGTTTTTTGTGTTTATCAATACATATATAACGATAGTTGCACATTTTAAATATAAAACTTTTCGTCTATAATCCGAAGTCTATGCACTCGATCTATGGACGTCCATTCCATTAACATACACTCAACGCTATCGGATGTCCACCCTTAAGTTACATATATTAATATTAACAAATTCAAACTACCAAACTACTTTTAGAAGTTTTAAGATTAGCCACACCTTGACCCTCACCGTCAGCCTCACTATTGTTGCTGCTGCTGCCAATGGGTTGGTCATTGTTTGTGATATTTTTATGCACTTTTATAACTAACTGTTATTAATGTATAATTGGTAATTGTTGGAAGTATTTAGGTGTCCATTATTGTGATTTTATAATTAAATATATTTTAGGGAATTTCTGGGTAAAAGCATTAAAAATGAATAAATTCCAACAAATACCATGCATTTACGTACCCTCCATCTAATTGTGGTATTTTAATGTTTTTATATTTAAAATATGCTTCACAGGATTGAAGATCTATGGATTGGATTTTAAAAGAAAAAAAAAGGAAGAAGAAGAAGAAACATGGCAAAGGAATTTAAGGGAAACGCAAGGGGGGAATGCAATTTTCCCACCCCATTTTCTTTTTACCCAACAACCCTACACGTTCTCTCTCTCCCTCTCTCTCCTTTTTTTTTTCTTTTTTTCTTTTTTTCTTTTTTTCTTTTTTCCTTTTTTTCTTTTTTTCTTTTTTTCTTTTTTCCTTTTTTTCTTTTTTTCTTTTTTTCTTTTTTTCTTTCCCATGCAGCCGCCCTTCCTTCTTCCCTTTCTTCCTCTCTTCTCCTCCGATTGTGTTGGAGCCACGTGGATTGACGACTGGCAGTGGAATCTTCAAAAGTGCATTCATGTACTGAGGATCCACCCTAAAGGCGTGATCGCACCTCCGGTGAAGAAGGCACAACGGTTGCGAAACTTCTATTTTTCTTTATTTCTTTAATTTCAGTAGGATTTTTGTAGTTTATTTGAGGAAATCGTTTGTGTTCGTAATCGAAACTTGGTAGAATTACAGATTTTTGTTCATTTTTACATTTTTTCTCATGTTTTACAATATATTTTAAAGTAGTTATTATTGTGTTAATTTTGTAGTTAATGTGTAGTTAATGTTGTGGTTGAAATTTAATTTGTGAATGTGTAATGGACTGATTTTCGTCATGTTGTTGTCATTTTCACTTGGATGTAAGGATTTTTTTTTTGGGTGCAGCATTGGTCCTCTATTGTGTTTGAGTTATTTGCTAAAAAGTGTATGTTGAATTTTTGCTAAAGCCACTACTACGTTATGATTTCTGAAATCACTACAAGAAAATTGGTTTTTTGTAATGGCCAAAATCATTTCAAAAATCCCAAAAAACATCACAAATAATATATTTGTGACGGCTACTGTGACGGTCACAAATCGTAACAATAAAGGCAATTACAAAAATGTTGTAACGGTTAAAAAAATCATCACATATAATGTATTTGTGACAGTTTAAACCATCTCAAATACCCACAATAGTCATTACAAATGATCATTTAAAAAATTTTCAACGGTAAAAAAAATACTTTGTGATGACTAAAAATCTTCACAAATAATTGTGATGGCCACTAAAGTCACTACAATGGCCGTCACAAATAATATTAAAAAATAAAAATATATTATAATAATCTATTAAAATCTTATAATATTATTCATATACCTGTAATATTCTTCGTACATTAAATATTTTCAAAAAAAATACATTCTACATACTAAAAATTCATACACATTTACACATTTACTTTTTCATATATTGATAAAATGAAATATCATTTTATATGTTCAAAAGTACATACATTATCAATACTTAATAACCATACAACATATTCAACATTCAACTAGCCTTACAAAAAAAGTAATTACATTCCAACAATGGAAATTCCTCTATTCCTAATAGAACTTTTGTCCAATGTAGCTAGAACTTCTACTCCATACCATTGGAATATCAACAGCTTAACCTTGGAGATTTCTAGACCAATGATGTCTAGTCTTGTGGAGAGAGACTAGCCAACTGCAGTACCACAAATAGCAATTTAGCAAATGCATAAAAATTGTATAAAGTAATAGCATTCTGCACAAAATTAAAAATGGTTAAGTTGGTATAAGATAGATGCATGCATAAAAGAGGATTAACTTAACCACAAGTTCAGCATGAGAGCATGACATAAAATATGAGAAAATAAGGCATGAGTTAATTAAATTTCAGTACAATACATTTCAGTGCATACAAAGAAATTGACAATAAAAAATTTCTGCATTTACTTCAACTAAAAATTTGCATTCATTCACTAACTAAAACTAGATATATCAACACAAGAATACTTCCAAAATTAATTCAAACTCAAACATTTACCTCACAAATGCATTTCAATATTTGGAACCATTCTTGGAATAAAATCTGCATTCATCACTCAACTTATAAGCTATCACAACTGGTTAAGCTAACATTCCAAGTGTGAATAATTTTGGAACAAGGGATCAGTGTAAGGCTGTTAACTTCAGATAACACTTGTGAACCTGAAAGTGCTCTTGGTGGTGACCTTTTTTCAATTATCCCATCAAATAATGATTTATTTGCATGATATTTATGATCATCTGGAAGAAATCTTCGATGCCCCATATAATAATACCTTTTGTTGTGTTTCAATCTATGAGAACATGTAAATTTATGACAAGATGAACATGCATATGCTCCCTTCATAATGCAACCAGATAACATAGCGTAACTTGGGAAATCATGTATGGTCCACAAAAGTGCAGCATGCATTTGAAACACCTCTTTCTTTGATTTGTCATATGTTTGTACACCTTCAACCCATAATTTCTTCAAGTCATCTACTAATGGTTGCATGTAAACATCAATAGCAACACCAAGTGAAGATGGCCCAAGAATAAGCAACAATAACATCATATTGTGATGTTTCATGCACATCCATAGAGGTAAATTGTAAGGAATCAAAATGATCGGCCAAATACTATATTGAGTACTCATTATTCCAAAAAGATTAAATCCATTAGAAACTAACCCCAATCTGACATTACGAGGTTCCATACTAAAAGAAGCATGAATTTCGTCAAATGTCTGCCACGTTAGAGAATCTGCAAGATGCCTCATCACATTATAGTTTGTGCGATCTTCATTGTGCCATCTCATTAAACTATCTATTTCGGATGACTTGAATAACCTTTGTAGTCTTGGAATAATTGGAAAATACCTGACAACTTTTACTAGAGTTTGTTTCTTCTTGGATTTACAGCTTTGGACATGAGTATTTGACATGATTTCTTTGGTCTTCCATCTTGATTTGCCACACTTTGGACATGAGTCTAGATTTGCATTGTCTTTCTAGAATAAAATGTGATCATCCTCGCATACATCTATTCTTTCATAATGAAGACCCAAGTTTTTAATCATCATCTTTAACTCATACATATTAATTGGTAAATTTGTCATTGGGAAAGCATTCTTAAGTAGTCTCAACAGTATATCAAATGTGTTGTTACTCCACTCACCCAAGCATTTTATATGAAACAATTGAACTATAAAAGTTAACCTTATATACTTTTCACATCCTAGATATAACTCTTTGTTAACATCATCCAAACTATTATAAAAGGCCTTGACATTATCATTTTCATCTTTAACACTCTCGTCTTTCTTCAAAACTTTGTACCATGTCATTAATGTCTTCAAACATCTCATTCAAATCATCATAATCATGATGATCTATTACAACATTGGCATCATTAGCAACTACATTGGGAATCTAAACTTTTTTTGATGCAACTTCTCCATGATAATACTATGTTGAGTAATTTTGAAGAATCTCATTGCAAAATAAGTGTTCTTGTACAATTTTAGGATCTTGTACGAGTGAATTAACACATTTCAAACATGGACACTTGATCAATCCATCATGAGATCTATAAATCTTAGTAAATTCAATAAACTGTATCACTCCTCTCATGTACTGTATAGTATCCCTGTAATAACAAAATTATTTTGATATAATAATCCAACTTATTCAATTACTTTTATCTATCAATAAATGATTCCTTAAAAAAGTTTGTAATTAATACCTCTGCATTCCAATCCAAGCTTTATCCATGACTCGATTATGAAATTTTTAAAAATTTTCTTACAACTACACGCTTTCAAAAATAACCAATAAAAATAATGTAAATGTAAGCATGAATGCAAATGTAAATAATGTAAATAACCAATAAAAATAGCCACAAGTTGAAGTAGTTCTATTGTATATTCTTTGTAAGACAATGTTATCCTTCCCTTGCATGGTCAAATGTGATACCTAAAAAGTTTCTAGGTGTTTAAATATCTCTGCTCTAAAATTATGTCCTAAGGTATTTATTGATCTTAACTATAAAATCACTACTTGTGAACATACACAAGTTTAATTCACAAACAATCAAGAAATTTTGTTATATATCTTGTGATAAAATACACAAGGTATTTCTCAATTCACAAGGTTGAGTCTAACAAAATTCACAATACAAAAGGTATTTCTTAATTCACATACACAATTTAATTGCACCTGATCCTTGATTTTTTTTAATTTTATGCAATGCCTGTATGTGAGTCTTAATATTATTCTCGATCTCATTTATAATCATCTTGAGTCATGCTATCATATTGGAACCTTGGGTACAAGTGGTATATTACATTGGGAAAAGAAATTGTTTATAGCATCCTGATGATCTGTAAACTATTATGAAACCTAAAATATGGAAACAACTATTCACTGCTTTCATGTATATCAAAGAGCTTTTGGAAACATGTGTTCCCTGTAATTTTCATGTGTTATGACCAGCACTAAAAGACCTTGTTGGTGAATGATGGCCAAATTTTCATGTAATAAATATAAAATGTCTATTATTAATTATAATTTTTTGATTTTGCAAGTATTAATATTTATTTATGATGTACATTAGATGCAAAAATTAGACGAAAAATTTCATCTTCCTGATCCTTTTTTTACCATAATATACAAGAAAAATGCACATGTAAGATTCTATGCAAATTACACATTCTCTCACTTTTTTTTTCCTTTTTTGCATTTTTGTCCTTTTTCTCTTTTCTTTTCTTTTCTCTCGTACTTTATTTTTTGATTCCAGCCTTTTCTCTCTTTGATGTTCTCATTGTCTTTTCCACTTTTAATCTTAAACAATTATTTGTTAAATAAAGGTTTATGGAATATTTGTACCAAATGTTGGTTCGCTCCATCTTTTCTCTCTACTCTTTCCTTTATAATAGTATTATAATAAAAAAAATTTCTTTTAACTAATTATAACGCAAATTTCAATAAATAAAATGAATTGATTCTAGCAGCAATATAATAAGGAAAAGGAGTCTGAAGTTGTAGTTGCATGTTCTTTTGTATGAAAAAAATAATAAAATCATTGGTTTCTTGATGATCTAAATCATAATGGTTATGTTTTATTTCTAAAAGTAATCTGTACAAAAATTAGTTAAATATCTATAATTACGACACATATTAAATTTTATTTAAAAATAAAAAATACTTTTTGGGTTTAATTTAATTTTATTATGTTTTCCTTTTTAGCATAGTGAGTTTAGAAATAAGAAATTAAATATATGCATAAATTATCAAAAAATAGAAATGTTCCAAAAATGGTAAAAAAGCCATTAATTGGAAAAAATCTGAAAAGAAATTTAGCATTTTTTTTCTGAATTTGTATGATGCGTTTTTCCTTTTTTCAAAACATTAAAAATATTAAAAAATTGGAATGTGGGATAACCATAAAGTATTAGGATGAGGTGGTGGTCACAACTCTAAGTTATACTAAAATAAAATGATCTTTGTTAGAAAATATTAAAACTACCTTACATGGTATTAGATTTTTCCTTGATCACTAATAGAGATTCAATTAAGTTCTACAAAGTGTTAGGTGTATTTGATTAGTGCCCAGAAAACCTCTAGGCACCTGGGCTTTGGCTAGGCCTCCACTTTAAGCTTCACTGAATTCTTATATGCTGAATGGGACATATACTTGTATAGTCTTAAGGTGCAGGGATATGATTTAATGGTTATAGATTTTCCTTTAATATATTATAAATACGTGAATCTAATATATTATAAATACAGGATTCTTAAAAAATCTTATTATCATTTCAATAGTAATTATTCTTCATGAACTATGCTGCTTTCTTCTGACTTGAACAAGATAAATCTAATTTCTCTTTTCCCATTTCGTTATCAAGTGCAGTATCCATCATAAAAGATGATAAACATGAAAAAAAAAGATGCTAACACAGAAAACAGTAAAATGCATCTAAATAGAAAATAGGACAACATTTTTGCATCAAGTGCAGTAAAATAACACAACATTTTTCCATGTTTATACACAACAACCCAAATATTTCCAACATATTTTCCACATCTGGAATACAACTCCAAGACAAAAAGAAATCCAATTGAAAATTCATGTAAATAACGAAAAATGATTGAAAAAAAGAAAAAAATCAAATGAAAACAAACCTAAGGACGCACGTTGAGAAAGGAGGACGCACGGCGATGGATGACATTGAAGGGGACGCAAAGAGGAGGACGCACAGCGATGGATGACATTGAGGGGGACGCAAAGAGGAGGATGCATGGCGATGGATGGCATTGAGGGGGACACAAAGAGGAGGATGCACGACGAAGAAACGAAAAGGGAGGATGCATGGGGAACACGGAGAGTGTTTTGGCAAGGAGGGTTTCGACAAGGAGGGTTTCGACAAGAAGGGTTTTCGTGAGGGTGAGGAGGGTTTTCACGACGGGTCGCACACGAAGAGGAGGGTTTTTATCCCACCATAGACATTTGTGACAACTTTTAAAAGTCGTCGCTAATAATACTCATTTGTGATGGTTAAAATATATTAGCTATCACAAATATAATCTTCCATCTTGTTATCCTTTGTTGCGATGTTTGTTTGCGACGACCTTTAAAAGTTGTCACAAAAGATAGTATTTGTGACGGCCAAAATAATATAGCCATCACAAATAGTGAATTTTCCTATAGTGAATTTAGTGTAGATATTAATGATAAGTGAGTGTAATGTCTAATTGTAGTGACATCTTTGTTGGAAAGAAATTACAGTGTTCTATGGTAGATATGACATGCATATTTTCTTTTGAAAATTGACTCATTGCATAGATCTACAATTCAAAGTTACCTCTCATTTTTATTGCAAGAATTGTTATCTAAATTACAACTCCCTATGGAATATGACCCATATTCGCCAGTATTACAATTGACAGCATGCGCTTGCGGTAATTAAATTAGAATTTCAAACAAGTTTTTGGCACTGTTGCTGGTGGGTTGGTCATTGTCACCTCCATTGTTGAACTTCTCTCTGCCGACAATGCTTTAGGAGAGTCAGCTGCTCAAAAATTAGTTGGGATGGAGCCCTATTGTTGCGACCTGTTCCTACCAAGGTGATCCATGGTGGGACGACCACTTGAAGGAGGAGCAGTGACATGGACATGGACGTGAGGAATGAGTGCATAGACAAGTGGTTGTGTATGGAATGGATGATGCACATGGGATGTTGCAGGAGCACTATTGGATATGTGTTTATTGTAGGAGGAACTACAATTAGCTGATTGTCATGGTTGTAGAAGAGTGTAGCTCTATTAACAACTAAAGCTGAGTATATGGCATTAGCATAGGCAACTAAAGAGACAATTTAGCTGAAGGGACTATTAGCAGAGAATAGATGAATGGAGAATTGTTTTGTGACAATTAGAGTGCCATATTTCTCACCAAGAATCTAGCTTTCCACTGTAGAACCAAGCATATCTAAATGAGGTACCATTTCATTAGGGAGTTAATTGATGATGGTGTTTTACTTGTGCAAAACATTACAGGCACAATAGATATGTTGACAAAGAGTGTGACCATCCAAAAGTTAGGGCTCTGCAAGACCCTAATTGGCCTCCAGATTAATTGGAGAAGGGAGGTGTGATGCTAATTAGAACCTTAAACTCTTGGATGTCAGTCTTTAAGTAGGAGATTGTTGAGAAAGTGTGGAGTCTTTCGTCTCACAGGCTAAGTACCAAAATTCCAATGAGTGTGGGACCGGATTTCGGTGGGAGTAGTATTGGCACTCCAATGGAAGGAAGTCTTTCCAGTGAAGTCTAGCAGGTAAACTATCAGGCAGATCAACATTCCGATGGGAGTATCAGATTTCAATGGAAGGATGTTGGATTCCAACGAAAGGCATCAAATTCCAGAGGAAGGACATCAACATTCCAATAGTTGAAGTGGTTGAATAGCGAACTCAATATTCATCCCGTTTCTGATGGCTAAAGGATCAAAAATCCACTGGAGACATTGGTAGCAATGATGTTTAGTGCAAAATATTGTATATTTTTATGGGAAAATCAATGTAGTTCCAAGCTTATATTGATTATCTTATGGATATTACATTGATTTATATATTAGTGACGAATTATGCATGTAATTATTATTATGGTCTTATGTATGTTTAGTCTAGTTTTATTTTGTATTTTAATTGTAATATAAAACATGCTTCATGGAAGGGTATGTTAATTTTGTAGGAAGAAATGAAGAAGAAAAACCTGAACATGAAATAATGTGTTGAAGAAGTGTTGCCACATCAGCAAAAACGTGGGATGACATGTCATACTCTCATTTGTCCACATGGAAGGGGGAGTTATTTAACTTTCCATGGAAACCGCCGGCTACCAAGGAATTAATTCTCCCGATCATCCATTCTTGCAGGCAACTGGTCTCTCTCTCTCTCTCTCTCTTGTTCATCTCTACACTCCACACTATCTCCTTTCTTTCCACCCCTGCATTTTCACTCCCAAGAGAGAATTGACACCTCTCTCTTCTTCATCCTCCACCCTACTTTTCCATTGTTAGCCTTCCTTTCTTGAGCATGTCCAAGAAGGGGATGGGAGTTTGGATTCCAGCTGCTTCTCAACTTCTTCTTTTGGAGGACGTCCCAAGTATTGACAAGCTTGGGAGAAGAATTCAGAGGTTGAAGCCAAAGTTTCTCACCTTGACAATGTGAGGAATTGAAGTAAAGGTGAAGAACACCTTCGTCCTAAGCTAGGATCGAAAGGGGAGTTGCATTGGAGAAGTAGGTGTTCACTTTTATTTCTTTTCTCCATTTTTTATATTTACGTTTGATTATCTCCTGTTAATGTTGAATTAAATCAAAAACTTATTATTGTATGTTTCTTTTTATAAGTGTACGTGTTTTCCTTGAATGTAAAACATGTATTTGTTGAATGAAATATCGGTAGTTGCATATTTGTGTTATGTGATGTTTATTATTGTATGTGAAGTGAGTGCATGCATTTTCTCCAAAAATGAACTTAGTTTTCTGTTATATCAGTAGATTTCAGAGAGGTTTAAAGCATAAAATCATAAAAATCTCATTAGGTTAAAGTTCCTTAAGGTAAATTAGGGAGATCTAGTGAAAAAGAAGCCATTTCTTAGGGTTTTAGGTATTTTCTCATAATTTCAGTAGGAATTCCGAATTTAATTTAGGTAAATTTAGATTTTTATTTTTTTATTAGGGGTTACTTAAGTAGATTTAGATTTTATAAATTTTTTCTTAATTTTTATGGAAATTTTAGAAGTCATTCAATAGATTAATTGGAATCTACAAGTCATTTCCCAAGGTTTTTGGAAATAATCCGGAAATTCCTTAAAAATCACAATTAATTCCAATTAAACATAGAGTTTAATTAATTCTGAAATTTAATTTAGTTAATTACCAAACTAATCATTTATTAGAATTTATCTGAAATTTTTTGAATTAAATAAAAAAGGTAACAAAATACTTAGATTTAGGGTTTTGTGTTTAAGGAAATGAATTGATGTGACATAATTTACTTTCATAATTAAAAACCCAATTTAGGAGTTATCTATATTATTGATTCCATAGAATATTAAGGGTGTTAACTAATTAAGTTAAAAACAAGGTTTAAAATTTTAATAGTAATTTCTAAATCTCCGAGGACACAACCTATACTCGCACCTTTACTAAATTTGGCGTTGTATGCTTGCAGCGATAAATATAACAAAAACGTTTTTGGCATTGTTGTCAGGGATTGGTGCTAATTACTTGGAATTTTAGACTAATTTCAATAGATTTTAGTAGAATTTTTCCAGAATTTTAGTTAACTTTTCATTGCATTTTAGTAGTGTAGTTTTGTTAATTGTATTGTATTTTCTTCCTTGTATTGGTAATTGAATTTTATTTCCAGAAAATTTAGTTTAAAAGTGTTTACTGTTTATTTCCTGAATTTTAGGTAATTTTTACTGTTTTTACAGAATTAAGTTTGTATTATCACAATTGACCCATATAATGCATATTATGGTAATTCTAGGTTTATTCCAAATAATAGTTATAGGAGATATAATTTCCCCTTTCTAGTTAGAACTTTAGACATCCTAGTTGGAACTTCTGAGCTCATCCCTTCTCCTTTCTCTGAATCATCTTCTTCCTTAGGTGGTTCCAAAGTCTAGGCACCGCACCTATTTCAAAACTTCCAAGTCTACCCTTGCCTTAGTTGCTAGCCCCTTTCTCCTTCTAGAGTGGTTTGAAAGTCCAAGCACCTAGCTCAAAACTTCCAAGCCTATCCTTAATCACTAGCTCTTCTTCTTCCTGGGATAGCTTGGAAAGTCAAACACTTTGGTCGGAACTTCCAAGCCTATCTTTTCCTTAATCACCAGCTTTTCTTCATTTGTGGCTTGTCTGGAAGTTCAAGTGCCCTCTTTGGAACTCTCGAGTTCATTTAATTTGTAGTTGTGGGTTTCTCTTGATCTTTGGAGGGTTCAGAAGTTCAAGCCATGGGCTCGAAACTTTTGAGTGTAAATCACCCATCAACTTCTTTGTTTGGCTAGTTCGAAATTTTGAGCCTTGTCTCAAAACTTCCGAAGTCCTATATTGCCCAGTCGCTATTGACTTGTCTTCTACAACTAACTTGAAACTTTGGATCTATGTTCGAAACTTCCGAACCTAATCCTTAGTCAATCACTGCCTTCATTCTCCTATCGACTACCTCGAAATTCTTCTTTCTTGGTTCGGAACTTCCGAACAATATAAGTGTACCTATTGCACTACCTAACAATCAAGTTAAGTAACCATATACATTGCTACAAATCCCATTTATCATACATCAAGATTAATTAATTATCATATTTGTGAGAAAATTCAACTTAGCATCAATAGACAATTCATACCAGGAAAGTTCCAACTTGCAAATCTTTTCATTAAACCCATTATCAATAAACATTTTGTTGGGCTGCTCCACAAGACAGGGTTCATATAACATCTACACTAGCTCCTAATTTGAGAAGTGTTAGTACTAATGCAACTAATTTAAGTTTATATATATATGGGAAAATGCTCTTTAATGGCATTACTAAAGTTTTTTTTAATGATATTTTAATTCAATGGTCTAGATTTAATTTGAATCATCTAAACTTTTCAATAATTTATCTAACTAACATAACTTTGATTTCTTTTTCTATATACACCACAACTCTTATTGTCTAATTGGTGTTTCTGAACTTGCACCTACAGACCACTATGTTCATCAACTTTAGTGACAATTTCTTCCTCTCAACCTCTATTAGTCAAGAATCTATGAATATTTTTATAAGATTCTCATAATACGTCATCACTCTATTGAATCTCTCTTTCATTGTCTTTCAAATTTTTTTTCTTAATCTCCCTTTATTTTGTATATATATATATAAAATAACTTAAAATTAAATATCACTAAAAAGTAACTTTAATAATTGAGAATTAACTTTTTGAATATAAAAGGCCTGGGAACCGATGGATATGTCTCTTTCTGGTTTAAGAAAGATAATTCTTCTTCCCTAATTTTCCTTTTTCTGCCACCACTGTGATCGCCGCTACCGTACCTACCGCCGTTTTATTGAGTAGATTCAACTTCAAATCGAAGAGCTTTTAATATAATTATTTTTATCTAATGTTGAACTTATTGAAATTATAAACTATATATGATCCGGCCACTCTTCTAAGCTTTATAGTCCGCCGGTGCGTTCGAAAAGAACTGAATGTGCTCGATCGAGTGCTCGCTGGACCACATGCATGACATACGAACAATAAGAACCAGAAAAGAAATGGATTTGAATCATACATCGCAGACCAACACAATCGATTTCCAGCATCCAAATCACAACAAATATATGGAGAGGAAGAATGATCGAGGAGAATCACGATGGTCGACCACCCCGATCGATCTTCCGAAAACAAGAGAAATTAACCTCTCAGATGCAATTAAAATATATGTTTCGATCCAAGTGCCATACATGGTTCCCTCCACTACTCCTTCCATCGATCCCCTACACCAAGAAAGGAAAGAAGGAGCTGAAGATCAACAGAGAGAGCAGAGAGGGATCAGTGATGGAAACCCTCACATGTCACACGGACGGCCATCTTGCAGAAGGGGTCTTCTTGGCAGACTTGGAGAGCAAGCCCACCTTGCCGTCTTTCAATTCCGCCTTCCGCACGCACCACCACTCCATCCCCAACAACCTATGCCAGAACCCCCTCCCTCCCTTCGTTTCCCTGGCCTCCATCTCCTGCGCGCTCGCCATCGACCTACTCTTGCTCAGCTTCCTCTCCCTCCTCGCGCTCCCCGGCGACGGCGACCCGTCGCACGAGGTAGACGTGCCGCGGGAGGAGTAGAGAGACGAGGTGGTGTTCGTCGACGAGGCCGTCGAGGCCGTCGCCAAGATCTGCAACAGCCTCTCCGTAAGGCACGAGGGGCAGACCCCTCTCGACTGCCTGTGCCTAGGATGCTTCCTGCATCTCCTCTCCATCACCGGCGGGCGTACCCAAATGTGTTTCCGGACGGAGGTGAAGCGTATATATATATATGCATTAATAATATGTGTGCCTCGTTAAAGGAGGATGCAGGTGGATCAAGTTTCGGTGATTTTTTCTCGTTGGGGACGGGTTCGGATAGAAGAGTCTACACACGTGTGTTGTCGACGCCGTCCTCTGTTTCACGACCACGTGGAGACGGATCCGTGCATTCCGCCCGCTGTCCCGCGTCTGGTGCCTCCGGCGAATTTCCAGCCGTAGCGAGGAAAAGCACCATGTGCACGTGTGCGGTGCCGCAATCTCGCATAAAAAATCGTTGAGACCAGGTTTGCTTAGTCTCCTCCGCCTTCGCCGCTTCGTATTGTTGCGGTGCGGTGCGGTTCGCTCGCCCTTTCACGGGTCTCTCGTCAATGTTGTTGCACCACGCATGTTAGATGTTGATTTTAATCTATTTTTAAAATTATTTTTAATAATAATATTATTATATAAATTTTAACATATAAATTTCTATCATTTTAATTATTATACAATATACAATTACAAATCGACGAATTGACCATCAACCAACAATGATAACAAATCGACGAATTGACCATATACAATATTATTTTGTGAGAGGATCTACCAACTGTTCATAGGATCTGATGAAATGGACCGTAAAATCTCCTCTAGAAATATGCTTTCTGATAAAGTGTATATCAATCTCCATATGTTTAGTCCGATTGTGTTGAATGGGATTAGCTGCAAGATATATTGCACTTTAATTATCACACCATATTCTTGGTGTTGGTGAAGAGATGTATAACTCTTGTAGGAGCATTTTTAGCTAGATTATTTCACATGCAGCAAGAGCTAGGCTTTGTACTTGGCCTCTGCACTTGATTTGGAGACTAGTTTTTGCTTTCAAGAACTCCAGGATATTAAATTTCCTCCATAGAAAACACAATATCCAGATGGGACTTATGATCATCAACATCTCCGGCCCAGTCAGCATCAGTAAAGATGTGTAGTTGCTTTGATGGAGATTTGAAGAACCGAAGGCCATGATTGACAGTGCTCTTTAAATACCTGAAGATCCTCTTGGCAGACTTGAAATGCTCATTGGTAGGTGTGGAGAGAAATTGACATACCTTGTTTACAGAGAATGCAATGTCAAGCCTGGTGATGCATAAGTATTGTAAAGCCCCAACAAGGCTTCTATACTCAGCTGGATCTTTGAGAGCACTTCTTGTATTTTTGGTAAGTTTAGTTTTACTAGCCATGGGAGTATGACATGGTTTTATAGCATTGAGTTTGAACGTTTTCAGAATGTCCACTAGATACTTAACTGACTCAAGTGTAAATGATGCCTTGTCCTTTTCACTTTGACTCCCAGAAAATAGTGTAGATTGCCCAGGTCTTGCATGGCAAAAGTGTTTGACATGAGATTGATGATATTGTTGATTTCCTGGTCATTGGATCCTGTTATTATGATGTCGTCAACATATATCAATATATAGGTAATACCATTTGAACAAACTTGTATCACATATTGAGTTGAGAAATCCTTGTTGTAGAAGAACTATTTTCAATCAATTAAACTAGGCTCTAGGAGCCTGTTTTAACCCATACAATGCTTTTTGAAACTTGCAAACATACGTGGGGTGATTCTTGTCAATAAAGCCTTGAGGTTGATGCATGTAGATCTTTTCATCTATGTCTCCATGTAGAAAGGCATTAGAGGCATCCAATTGTCTCATAGTCCAGCCATTGTTAAAAGCATGAGAAAGAATCAATCAGATGGCAACTGGTTTAATGACTAGGCTGAAGGTTTCCATAAAATCCACCCCATATTGTTGGGAGAAACCTTGAGCCACCAACCTTGCCTTAAGTCTATCAATAGTGCCATCTGATTTTTCCTTTATGCCAAAGATCCATTTACTCCCTACAACATTAGCTCCATGGGGGAGTGGAACTAATTTCCAAGTCTCATTGCGTATCAAGGCATTGTGTTCTTCTTCGATTATTCCATTTTGTGTCACACAAAGCATGATTTACACTAGTGGGGATTTTTTTGGAGTCAGAAACATTGAGAGCATATTTAGGATTAGGTTTGAATATACCTCTTGATCCTCGAGTGACTAGTTTAACTGCAACATTTGTGTGGTCTAATTGAGCATTACTTGTTGGCTCTGGTATTAGTTCATTTGTCGTGAGATTGTTTACTTGTTCTACATCATCAATGGGATTACGAGATATATCACTCCAGTTGCTAGATGTGCCTTCATCTGGAATGGTTTCTTTTGAAGTTTCATGACAGCACATGATAATTGAAGGAACACTTTCTAGTTCAACTATTTCTTGCACATTGCCAAGAGAGTTTTGATCAAGCTAAGTATTTAAAGAAAAATCATCCTCATTGAATTTGACATCTCTTGAAATGAATATTCGCTTGTGTTCAAGAGAATAACACAAGTAACCATTGTAATAAGAAGGATATCCAATAAAGATGCATCGTGTAGTTCAATAATGAAATTTGTGATGATGGTATTGTTGACCCCTCATACTTGGGGATATGTAGTTGATATCATGGTTAGTCTGGACTAAACATTTGGCCCCTCACGATTTGAGTCGAGAGTACAAGTATTGTACTTTTGTGTGCCAACCAGGGCACCCCAGAAATATGGGCCGATTGCAAATCATCTTGGCCGAAATCCGAACCACCCAGGTGGAAGTCTCACTTTGTTTTTCGCCTCACGTGTAGCAACCAAAACCAACCCCCGCCGCCGCTTGTGGGCACTCCCTAGGTACGGGCACACTGGTGTTCGGTCGCATTTCTTCAAGTCATTTATAATATCGTCAACCTTGTTTGTGTCATCATCTCTTGCATAACAGATCTACTCCACTGAATTTCTACTCATGCGACGAACATATTACTTGTCTAACAACGCTAATCAGCTGGTAGTTCCGTCACCTAAATGGAACTTCCACGAGCACTTGATGTTTGTCAATGGAAATCCTGTTTCGTTAATGGCACTTCCGTTTTCATTTAGGTCAGCCATAGAGTAAAGCTCGTAGTGTTACAACCAGCTGTAAAGTAAAGCTTGTAATGTTACGGCAATTGTAGAGTAAAAGTTGTAACATTACAAGTTGAATTTTTTCTAGGGACAGTCAGCTGTCTACCAACAGAAAGGGCAGATTCCGGCCTAGATGGTGGATGTTTGACCACTCCTGGTCACCTTAGACGCACCTTCTAGAGACGTAAGTCCAACCCTGCTGGCCGCCTCTGACGCACCTTCTAGAAGCGTAAGTCCAATCCTGTTGGCTGCCTCTAACGCACCTTCCAGAGGCGTAAGTCCAACCCTGCTAGCCGCCTTTGACGCACCATCCAGAGTCATAAGTCCAACCCTACCAGTCTCCTCAAACGCATCTTCCAAAGGTGTAAGTCCAATCCTTAGGCAACCTCTAATGCACTTTCTAGAGGTATAAGTCCAATCCTCTCGCTACTTCTGATGCACCTTCTAGAAGTGTTACGGTTGAGACATCAAGTCTTAGAATCGACTGGTCGTTTGATGGCAAGTGGGTAGACTTCCAACCTAGATAGTAGATGTCTAGCCTCTGCCAGCCACCCTTGATGCGCCTTCTAGGGGTGTGAGACCAATCCCCAAGCAACTGACTGCACAAGTGCAGGTCCCTGGCCTTCCGTGGCAAAGATGGTAGAATTCCGACCAAAACAGTGAAATTTCGACCCCTTGCGTTGGTTGCTTCTAAAGCGCTTGGGGACTCACTATAATAAGTCAATGAGCATTGGTCTTCTACAACCAGGGCTGGCTAATCCAGCAGAATTCCAACTAGGATGGCAGAATTTTGGCCTAGAGTGTCAGCACCTCTTGAAAATTTCAGAAGTGTAGCAAGCCCAATCATCGCCCAATCAACGTAACGTGTGCGACACTTAGCCTTCCTACGCCCGATGGTCCAACTTCGCAAAATGTCATGACCTTGGCCTATAAATAGATCCCCCCTTACCACTAGGGAGAGGTTGGACCCTTCAATCTCACTGCTGCTCGAGTGTCTAGGTGTTCCAACACCCCCGACGGTGACTACCTGTTCATCTAGCTACTGACATTCATCAACAGTCAAGCGTCCATGTAGGAGAGCTTGCCGACAACGACTTCAACTCAACCTTCCTACAGGTTAGTCGTCATCTCCCCCCTTCCCACTGGCAGGAAGGGGGAGATGGGTCCTTTGCTAATATCCGATCTCCTTGGTCATCCATGACTTTGACTAGGGAAAGTCTATTCCTCCTTCAGAAATCTTCCTTGTTTCTCCTTCTTTTTGTTTTGTTTGTACACCACCCAAAATAAGGGAAGAATTATCATCAACTTTTCCTTGAGTAGGGGTGTTTTCCTTGCTTGACTTGGTAACCTATTTGCCCGAGCAAAATGTCACCCTCATCTCATTGCTTTACATGCTATTTTGTGTTTTTAAAGTCGCTTGCAAGTTTTCCTCTTCTTTGAGCTGACATTGTTTTATCTATTTCGTATGCCTATTGGCCTAGACACACAAGTCTGTGCATTGCGAGACAAAATAAGGAACCCAGCCTTTGGTAATAACGGTTCCATCTAGCCAACCGAAAAACGAGCCGATTGTCGCCCTTATGCCTCATATTTCGAGTAACTCTCCCTGTTGTGGCTTAGGCATGCAAGTTGCTCACTTAGCATTTTTTTCTGAGGAAGAGTACGAAACTTGGCTTTCGGCACCTCAAGTTCCGACTCGATGGCCAACAAACAAGCTGAATGCCAGCCTTACATCCAACACCCTCGTTTGCCTTATCTCTCTTTGATTTTCCTTCATTTGCACCCTTGTCCAACCTTGCGACTAGCTTCATATGGATAATTCATTTTGCTTTCATACTTTATGGGTGGAAGTTTGCCGAGGCTGGCAGACTTCCCCTACGTTTTCCATTTTTCTCTTCCTCTGCGCCATCACTTGATGCCTGCTTGTGTATCCTGGCCTTGATGAGTGCCCCGAGACTTAACTTCTTAAGTCCTCATGCAGCCCTCGAATAGATTTATCGATTTTTGGGTCGAATTTGCTAGTTTTCCTAGCGGGTACCTTGAGACTTAACTCATTGAGTCCTCATGCGGCCCTGATTGAATTTACCAATTTCCTAGTGAGTGCCTCGAGATCTGACTCCCTCAAGTCCTTGCATAGCCCCAGGTCGAATTCACTATTCTTTGGCTGAGTCTACCGATTTTCTAGTGGTTGCATTTTAGTTTCTTACATCTTTTTTTTCGCTTTGAGATTGGTTGGATTAAGGTATGTCAAGAAACTCCTAATCACATAACTGAATCTTCCCTTTATAGTTCACCATGCATTTTAGTTAGCTTGTGCACTAATTACAGTAAAGAGACCAGCTTATGCTAGGCTGGCTAGGAGTGTCTAACACCTTCCCCATCAGTATCCTGAATCCTTACTCACTATCTTTTAGTAGTAGACAGTTAATTTGATTTTCTTGGATATTTAACATCTCCTCCTTGAGTTGAAGAGTATGCTCTCTTCCTCTTCTTATTTTCCTTGTTTTCTAGTAAAATAAGGTGGCGACTCCGATTCTTTTAGCCATAATTCTCAACTTATTTTCCGAGTCCCATTTGCTTGTTATCCTCTTAAATAACTCCAACCATCATTTGGGTGGAAAGAATGGTAATAGAACTGGTGACTTCGCTGGGGAAGAGTTGCTATTTTTGTAGGTTCTAACTCCTATTAACACTGTATTTGTGTACATTAGGATAACTTAGATTTACAACATTCATCATGCTTAGTTATCCTATTATTGATGAACTATTTTTACTCATTTCTTTTTTCCTATAACAACTTGCCTTACAGCAAAAATGCCTTTCAACAACCATGAGTCAAACTAGGTCTCAAGTGAAGCAAAATAGCATGATTGCTTCAATGGTTGTATCAACACTTGGTATCTCAACCACCCACAGTAGACCCCCTCTAGCCCCCAGGCCCACAGTCCTTGCAAACTCGCTAAGGTTTCCACTATCTGACTCCATTCCTACGATAACATGCATCCAAACTGCCTATGTCTCTTGGCCATCACCCAGTACTGTCTGGACACTCAATGACTGTAGCCGGATGAACTCCCATCAATACCAAGAAATGGCTCAACATTTCATAAAGTTAGTCATTCGACCCTAGGTAAAAGAGGAGGCTATCGTTGAGACTCAATTTACACTGCTAGCTTTAGGAGGACAATTACTTAACCCTTCACCTCTTAAGATAGGGGAAGTTGGGGAGGAACCATCACATGTCCTATTTTCCTCATTCTATCAACAACCTCAGCCATTCTTGATGCCTCCTCGTCAAACATATCAGAGGTCGCATCGTCGTCCAATGATGTCTGTCCAGCCAACTCGACCAGCACAGGCAAAAGCCAAACTTTCATATGGAATTCCACCTTGGAGACGTCGAAAGCCGACAACAGTAACCTCTCGACAGCTACCCTGTCGTCAGTGACACCCCCACCAACAACTGCCAGTGCTAAGGGGACCCCAACAGCCACTTCCAATACTGCTGCCTATTTTGCCAAAATAGTCTGCCTATTTTGCCAAAACAGTCTATGTCGTCAGGTCGGAACCAGACTCCCAAGGCACGACTACTAGATAGAGTCAAGTCTCCTAGCAGCAACAATGCCTTGGACATCGAGGAAGGGCACAACTATCCCCTCCTCACCAGTAGCCTCAACAGTAGAGGCCCAAATAGGTGTAGCAACACCCTCATCATCAGTAGCAACAGCCTCATCATCAGTAGCAACAGCCTAAGCCAAAGCTGTCGGCCACACCAAGAGAATATGCTCAGTTGACAGAGTCCTTGAGCAGTGTTTTTCACAAGGTAAAGGCCCTCTTGACCTTGCTGAAGGTCAAGCCTCCTCCATCACAGCTGCCAAGGTGGTTCCAGCCCCACCTTCACTACGATTTCCACAGATCTACTGGTCATGCAACCGACCAGTGTAGATCCTTAAGGGAGGCCATTCAACAGCTCATAGATAGCAGTATAGTCGAGCTACAACTTTCAGTACCACCGGTTACTACAATGCATGAGGCTCCAACGATAGCCTCGATGACAGAAATTCACCTTGCCACCATTAGGCAGGGTGAGGCACCGATAGTCTCAGTAGAAGATCACCTCAGTCTGGAAACTTCAGTGGTCGTGCTAAGTCCAACAATTATAGCCTCACCTATAAGTCCAGCCCAAGCACAGGATTCCGCCACACTGAAGCCTGTGCCTCCAATCCAGCCATCCAATGAAGCATCAACAGATGACTTGCTGGAATCACTCCTTGGAGGGGAGTTAACAAATCACTCTACAGCTCTTGCTATGCAACACCTCCAGTTATCTTCCACCCTTCCTAACTCAATAGGAGGTAGAAACCCTAAGTAACCTTCCGCCATTCCTATCTCAATAGGAGGCGGAACCCAACATATGGAGCCCATTCAAGGACAAGGGTCACCAAGGTATGATGCCACTCATTTTTCTCCTTGAATTCTACTAGCTCCTACCTAATGGCTTGGTGGAGATTTAAAGACTTGCAAGCCATCATTTGATTACGGCAAGTCTATATTGAGGAGGCTAAAAATGCACAAGCCCCTCTATCTCCCAATTTCCTACACTAAGAGAAGAGAATGCTCCCTCCCTTTTGGTTGCTAATGACTTTACCAAGTGCGTAGGAAAAACAAGGATAACTTTAAGCTTGGCATCCCACTAAAGTCATCAACCTTACCAGAATTTTGGCTCAGAATAGCTGGATACTGCCATGGATGCCGATGCTGCACAACCAACTCCCACCACTTGCAAGGGCTTGACATCCCGACAAAGGCATCAAAAAGCAATGTGCCACCTAAGTTTCCCGGATTGTCCGACAACACCAATCACTTTCCGGACATCTGAACTAGCTGTTGAGCACCGCAGTCGAAGTTCTATAGGCACTATCTTTGGGCTTGGCATCCCCTAAGGTGCCACAAGGGGCAGTGCCCCATTGGAATTTTGGCTTAGTGGTTAGATGTCCACCTAATTTCTTGCTCTTCAGCTAGATTTCCCTTTTCCATGCTAACATAGTGTAACCAGATTTTCCTCTACTAACTTATTCAATTCTGTAGATTAGTCCATCGAGCTTGGCATGCCCCAAGTTTGCCACCAAGGACATCATTCCCTCTAGATTTTCGGCTTGGGAAATCGGATTTCTGACTTTGTAGCCAGATTTCACACCCAAATTTTGGACTCAAGCCACTAGAGCATTTAGCGACACCTCTAAATAGGTTAAGTGAGTTCCTATCCACATTCCAGGACCTTCTCAATAGGCCCACAGAGGTAACTAGGGGCATTCTACCTTGGTAGGATGCCCCCATTTAATCTTTACATAATTGGTCATTTATTTTTCAACTACACACACTGCATGCATGCATATTGTAGTTAGATCGAATACCCCTTGCAGCCACTGGATAGCTCAGGTCTGTAAGGAAGGAGGGATTGACAAGGTAGGCAACCTTCTCCCACCAACCAACCTTTTCAACCAACTCCACCATCGGGACTCCAGGTCATGCAAATCAGTTTCTGCCACTTTCAACCAAACCCCAGGTTCTCTCTAAGCAGAGTCTAGCACATTTACTTAACATCTAGATGCTAGCTTAAGCCTCAAAAGATACTATCCGGGTCTTTGGGATGACTAACCATCCCTTTTTGAGAGCATCACCGCAACTTTCATACAAGTACCCTATCTCCATAGGGTCAGGTGTTGGGAAGGAGTGCAATCGATCGATTGAGTATGTCATGATTCCCATGGGCAAGACTGGCCTCAAGCGTACCTAATCCAAGACTTCACCCACAATGAGTCTCTTAGCTTCCCTAGGTAAGTGTCTTCCAACAATCTTCCTTCTCATTTTCCTTCCTGTAATCCCAACTCGAGTACCACCAGCAATAGAGGACTCATTTGTCATACTCCCCTTAGGTGAAGAACCTATTGGACCTAGGTATACGCTTGCAATGGTCTCACTGTTGGTCAACAGTAGGTCAATAGCAATGGGGAATTTTCGAGGAGTTTTCACTTTTGTTGATCTTTGTCAAAAGAAAATAGAGTACAAAAAAGAAGAAGAAAAGATGACAACAACAAAAGCAAAAAAAACAAGAAGAAAAAAAATATATACAAAAAAAAGCAAGAAAGAAAGAGAAGAGTGGTCTTGGCAACCCTACAAGTCTGCCAACTTATCCGGATTTCACCTCCAATTAGTCAGATTTCGCCACTACTCCACAAGTGTACAAGACCATTCATCCAATCATTTCAAAACAAGAAGCTTATGAATAAGTAAGGGTAGATTTAGGTGTTCTTTGCCTATTGCTAACCATAAAAGCGTCCATAGCAGGTTGTACCTGTTCAAGCCATCACATGTGTGAGTAAGTCATCTCATATGGCAAACATCCACCTACACGTTGGTGTCAATGAGGATAGGTTAGCAACCGGCCCATGGGGAAAGTGACAGCTATAAGTTAGATCTCGAGCTTTAAACCTGCCTCCTTGCAAGAGTGATCTGCCATGGACTAGGATATGCTTCCCTTGCATCTGTCATCCATAATCCTCTTTTGAGTGAGGTGAGCTAGCTTTATTCCCCAACTGACCAGATAACATCAAATGAGCAAGAGCAAGTGCCTCGTAGGAGCCCATTTGGTAAGGCTTGTACTTCATTCTTTTCTCCTCAAGCCTTCTTCCAACTTCACTTCTCAGTCCAATCCTTACATCCTCTAACTCATTCTAACCTAGATGGGGGGAAAGGTGGGCTGATTTAGAAGCCCCTTCGCCTAACAACCTTTGCTACCATAGGTTGAAAGGGGGGATGATGATCCTTGTAGGCATTTAGACATAAACCTACATATCACCTCATGCATTTTATACACATCATGTTTTATTGCTCAAAGGAAGGGAAACTCCTCTATTTACTAATGTTTTGTTAAGAATGCGGGCGAATTAACGGGCTTGGCAACCCTACAAGTTGGTCAAATCCTTATTTTCTTTATAGGAGGATTCATTGGGCTTGGCATCCCATCAAAGTCTACTAATTTCCCTTCTCTTTCATAGGGTATTTTGGACTTGGCATCCCCAGCTCAGATGGTCGAATTTCGTCTTTTAGACACCGGCTCAAGGTAGCTAACTTTCTTTCGTTAATCTATTTAGTTTAATTGTTTTGTAGATTAGCTAAAAAAGGGCTTGACATCTCCATAAAGATGTCACCGCAAAGTGTGCCACCTAAGTGACCAGGCCTTTTGCTGATTTCCATCATCTTTCGACACTCCAAGTTGACTACCGACCTAGGTAGTCGAAGGTAAGGCTTGCACGTTTTGTAGGACTTGGCATCCAGCAAATCCATCTTTTTTGGGTTACTAGCACAAATAGCCAGCATCCGCCCTGATTTCCAGCTCAGACAACCAGATTTCCGCCTTGCAAGTCGGCTCAAGGTAATCAGCCTTTCTTCATTAACCTATTTAGTTCAATTGTTTTATAGGTTAGCTCAACAGGGTTTGGCATCTCATCTGAAGTTTGCTATTTGGTACTAGGCATCCCACCTAAGTCTATCACTATTGGATTCTGTCGCATTATTTCCAGAATCTGGCTTCATTTTACCTCATTTGTGTGATGGGATGATCTTGTTTGGATAGGGGGCATTGCCCCCTTTCGTCCAAACTCTTTTTTGTGAGGAGAGCCACCCACATTCCTCACAGGATAGGATAGCACTCGATGAATAGAGACAGACACCTTGTTGGAAAAGTACCGGTCATGCTACAGGATGGAGTTTGCAAGGGCTTGATGTCCTAATAAAGAAGTCTTTATGGTGTGTACTGGTTGGGGTCCAATTTTTCGCCAGTATTTGTTGATTTCTGGATCTCCTAATTGACAACCAACTAAGGTAGTCGGGGTGAGACTTATGCTTTCTTCTCATAGGGTTTGACGTCCCCAGGGAAGTCATCATGGTGCACACCATTTGAGCGCCCAGTGCTTCTATCGACTTTTTGTGGCTTCCAGACCCCTTGGCCGGCTACTGACCTAGGCAGTTGGAAGTAAGATCTAACTCTTCTTCACCTCTTAACAATATTTAATAGGAGTAACTAAGGGAAAGACTTGCAAATAAAGCATTGAATTGTGGGATTTTTAATGGTATACACACTTGGTTTGAGGTACGTATGCATTCAGACATTCATTAAAGAAAAAAAGAGAGGCACATCCCATTAATGTAATAGTATGAAAGATGTGTTAAGATGCATTCTCTCAACAAGTGTTCGAAAATAGATAACATAGTAGATCTAGTAGTCACATGAGGTCACCAAAGGCACTAAAGGTACTAGTTGGATGGGGATCGTGTTGGGAACGAAACGACTACCTTCGCTATCCCTTCACAACCACATCACGATCATTTGATGCTTGTCAACTTGTACGCATCCCAACAACGCACGTCTCCTCGGATTGCTCATCGGTGAGAACACTCAAGCTCTCTCTCACAATATTCATCGTAGATGGAAGAATGAAGGAGAAGGAAGAAGGAAAAGGATGCAAGGATATACGTGGTTCGACAAACTGCTTACTCCACAAGGTGTTAGTGCTATTTTGATCTTCGTACCGCCTACAGGCTTTCTCACGAACAGATCACTCTACACTTTTTCTCCCACACTTGCACTGTCACAGTTCTTCTCTACTGTGCTCATGCTCTTCCTTACAACTTTCAGCTTGTCCTAGACAGGACACGTTACAACCCTTATATAGGAATACACAAGAGAACCATAAAAGACGAAATACAAAAGGACCCTCGATCTTATCATCAGCCTCGAGCTTATCGCCACCCAACAACCGCATGGACACATTTGACTGTCGGACCTGCAGTCACCTGCAACCCATCTCTGGCTACACCTATCTTTTAGCCGACTACCGTTGGACCGACCCGACTGCCAGTCCTCCTGGGCTGGCTGTCGCCTAACCAGCCGGGTCAAGCTACCTCTTTGCTAATCTTCAACTCCCGCCCTCTCATAACTCTACACTAGTCTATAGACTTATCTCCATATACTTACAACCGTAAACTTAAGTCATAGACTTAAGATCGTAAGGTTAAGGTCCTACGCTCTCGCTCCTAGTCATTTGCACAACTCGGATACCTGATACCTAGCTACGCCCTGTGATCCCAATGTCTGCCTACTCTCTGGCGGAAGCCCGCTCTTCACTTTGCAGCCTAAACACTTTGGCACCCAATTGTTGCTACGCGACTGCCACCTTGTGGACTTGGCTACTACCTACTCTTTGACGGAAGATGGTCTCCACACCCTACAGCCTCAACAGATCTGAACTATGGCATATTGATCAAAGATGTGCTAGGATGAAACAACTAGTCCTCCTACTCCAACGAGCACCTAGGCAGGCGAGCTGATGGCCCTACTCCTAGACACTACCCCACAACTACTAGGAGACAACCCCATCACTATTTTATGTATATTTTGTGAATATTATTTTTATCTTTTTGTAATCAATAATCAATTAATTACACTAATTAATTTCAGATTGATTTAACAATTACATCACTTAATTTTAAAAGTTAATTGCAAAATGACTCAATTATTTCACAAGGTTATTGACAATAGTTCCATTTTTATATAAGGTATAATTATGGAACTACCGTTTTATGGTAGTTTCGTGACTCTCTTTTATTTTTAAATGAATGTTTTGTTTCACTTAATTACCTTTATTCCCAATTTTTAATAACTTTACAATGAACCGTAGAGGTACAACTATTATTCCATGGCTCACCATAAAGTTAACATGTTAGTTTTACGGCTCGCCGTATAGCTATTCCTTCACCCTTTATTTTCAGATATTTTCAATAATATTAAAATGTTCAATACCTAATTTTAATAAATTAAATCACTTATTTGAAAATCTTAAATACATTATTTTACTTAAATGTATTATTTAATATTTAATCAAAATTGTTTTTAAATCACGTACTCCAACATTTTAAAAACAACATTGTATAATTTAATTTATTAAGTTAAATTATGTAAACACCAACTTATATCACCTTTAAAAAATTTAATCACCTTTTTTTGTAATCAATAATCAATTAATTATACTAATTAATTTCATATTAGTTTATAAATTACATCATTTAATTTTAATTGTTAACTACTACAAAACCACAAATATTTCATAAGTCAATTTGCGGTAATTCCATGACTCTCTTTTGCTTTTAAACGGATGTTCCATAAATTACAAAATTAAAAATAGTTGGCCACGTTTCACTTAATTACTTTTATTTTATTTTATTTTTTGTTACCCACATTCATTCATAACTTCTAACAATACAACAAAAGGGCAAAATAGTACATCAAATCATGAAGGTTGATCTCCTATCTGGCATTGCCTTACAATCCTCCAGCCACTCCTTTCGCTTCATCCCCTTGAATACCTAAAAAGGTATCCCTTCTGTTTAGTTGTTGAAAAATAACCATTGCCCACTTCCACAACGTCAAACTCGGGATCACTCCAATGCTATCTAAGGTCTCCTAACATCGTTCAATTGAAATTTGCTTATCCTTCTCCTCAAACCTACTCATAATGTTCACAATTACATCAATTTTTTCTTGTACAACCTATTTCCCATTTTCTTTTCATTTGTGCGATGCTGATAATACTTCTTTAGCACAAATATTGGCTTCAAAACTTCTACTTCTTGTGTGAGGAGTTCCACTCCTAACATCAAGTGGACCCAAACTCATTCCCAGAATCCAATAGCTTCCTCCAGTTGCTATTGACCCATCAAAGAGTTGAGCAAGTTTATTAGTGAACTTGATTCCCTTCTTGTGAAATTTTTCACAACCCGATTTACACTAGAAAATGTGTTAATGCCATTATGATAGAGATATAACGAATGTAAACAATACATATATGACAATGATAATATACATACCAATTTCATTATTTCCCACCATTTGTCATCAGTGTTATCCCATGTATTTCTAATGGGATCCCAACCAATTCCTGTTTGACTTTCTAAAATTTTCCATAGTTGTTAGTCCTTTCTAAGCTTATCATATTTGCTTTTAAGTTGTTGTTTGGTTCTCACGTATGTTGTTTCTTCAAAGAACCTCATCTCTAACATTTCATAACCTTTCTTATCAAGGTATGTTGCTGGTTTATGTCCTACAATAACAAGGTTGATGTATATGTTCAGAAATACAGCGGTGGTGTTATCATCCCAATCTGCTCATTGTGAGGTGAGCTAGGGTTGAGATGGTCCTTCTTATGGTTGAGATTGTCCTTCTTGTGGGCAGATGCTCATCGTCGAGGAGGGGGGGGGGAGGGCAATCATTAGCATATGGATCTGGAATATCATTCATGCCAAGGAAGTTGAAGAAGTCCCTGTATGAAGTTGGGAATAGAGGTTAATGATGTAAAGCAGGTACTAAACAAACGAGAATATACAACAAACGAGAAATTTAAATATACAGTTGAATGTCAAAGTCAATGCCAAATTAATTGAACAAAATAGAGTTCTTCAACACATTACAACATCTTAAATAATAAATTCAACAATACAATGGTGACAAGGGCAAACACATGCATAATCAAAAACAACACATACTACATTTAAAAAGTAATACAACCAGACACATGACCAATAACAACCAATTCATGAAAATAATGAAAAAAGGAAAATCATGTTCATTGTCAACACTCACACCCATATTTTTGCACAGCAAGGAGTTCACTTCCAATATGCCATTATGTCATCACAAATGCCTGCACTATTTACTCTAATTGGCTCGTTACCTAATTCCTATGCACCACCTAGTACGTTACCAATCAATGCATCAAATTCCAACTGACATTGTTGGTCTATGATAAAGTTATGGAGAGTCATACATGCAAGAACTATTTTCACTTGTGTT
>JAMKPZ010000319.1:0-51871 GCA_024699675.1 Amphibolis antarctica
TGCAAGGGAAAGGTCGGAGGACGAACTCGGGTATCATTCCTTCAGAAATACGTTTGGAGGTACCGGTGGCCGTCCTCCTGGCCAGGTAAATCCACCTGGCACGGTTGATTTCGGTTCGGTCGCGACCCTCTCGTCAGTTTTATTTTACGTGGAAACTCTGAGTTTCCCAACAGGTTTTACGCTTTTTATTTATTATCCGATCACCGTTTTCCAGGAGGCGTAAGTCTACCCTCCCAATACCCCGGAAAGATTTCTGGGATGACGCCTCCAGCATGCATCCTTGCCGGCGGCGGCCGTCTGGGTGTACGAGAGATACAACCCGACGGTTTCCATTTTCCGGGAGGCATAAGTTTACCCTCCCAATCCCCCGGAATGATTTCTGGGATGACGCCTCCGGCATGCATCCTTGCCGGCGGTGGCCGTCTGGGTGCACGAGAGGTACAACCCGACGGTTCCCGTTTTCCGAGAGGCGTAAGTCTACCCTCCCGATGCCCCGGAAAGATTTTCAGGATGACACCTCCGGCATTCACTCCATTGGCACAGATGGTTCGGGGAACCAGCCGGCCTACCGTCGGCAAGCCGGCACAAATAGTCGGTAGCCGGGTCCCCGAAAACCCATTTTGGGTGAATAGTTTGGGGAACCAGCTGGCACAAACGGCCAATAGCCAGGTCCCCGAAAACCCATTTTGGGTGAATAGTTCAGGGAACCAGCCAGTACAAATGGTCGATAGTCTGGAGATTCTCTCTTAGTATAATAGGGTTTTCCTAGTAATTCTAATAGCAACACTTGAAACCCATATTCCTCAATGGTAACAGAAAAGTTCAGTATGAATAGGAAAATTTATAACAACTATAAAATAAAGTAGACTTCTCCTTCATATCAAGCATATGAATGTGATGCATGCTAAATAATGCATTGAACGCAGTTTGATTAAGCATTTGAAATGCATGAGTAATGCTGTCGAAATTAAATACCAATGCCATGCATCAATAGGATATGTTGAAAAGGAGTGATATTTTCTTAAAACAAAGAAATAAAAAAGTGCTAAGCTTGTGGACTTGTAATGGCTCACAAGAAAACCAAGTGGTTTATAAACAGACACCACCAAACTACAGCCTCATTAGCTTAAGTCGAGTGGTGTTGCACATCCCCTCCATGAGCTGTATGCCCATCAAGTACATGGGGATTCTATAAAGATTGGCTTGGAAGAGCACCTTTGTTTCTTAGGTTCAGTGAATTCGATATTTGGTTCAATTGTGTTTCAATTCTTTTAATAGCTTGATCATGTGCTACAATTTGGGGATTCAATTTTAATGTTGAATCTACTTTTTGTAGTAAGTTTGATATTTGTTTCTCAAAAGTTTGATCATGAACAGGTTGATTATGATTTACATTTAAAGAACTATTGTTCATTGCGTTTTGTTTAATAAAAGGTTGTCCTACAGATTGAGGTGGATGTTGGCCTGGATTTTTCCATGAAAAATTAGGATGGTTCCTCCACCTAGGATTATAAGTAGGATTGAAATTTGAGTTGTTACGTTGATTATAGAATAAAGCATTAACATCTTCAGAGTCATTTAAGATAGGATAGTCTTCTACAACATGACCTATGGCAAAACAACTTGTACATTTAGGCATGGTAGGCTCAATCTTTTGTTTAAGCTATAACTCATCAATTTTATGTATCAAGCAAGCCATCTTAGCCTCTAAAGAAATATGTGGTTCAACAACATGAACTCCTCTGGGGTAGGAATTTGTTCCTGACTTACTTCAGCAGCACTCTCTCATTGGGTAGTTCTTTTGGCTAGATCTTCTAACAATTTCTAAGCATTTTCTATTCCTTGGTTCAGAAATCCATTTTGACTTAGAGATTCTAAGAGTGTCTTGGTGTGGTAATCAATCCCTTCATAAATAGTTCAGATTTGTGTCACTCTCTCTACTCCATGATGTGCGCATTGGGCTAGGAGATCTCGAAACCTTCCAAAATATTTCTAGAAAGGTTCTCCTAGCATCTGTCTACAATTTAAAATTTCATTTTTCCTTTTAATTGTGACATGCATTGGATAGTATTTTCCTAGAAATTCAGAACAAAATTGATTCATGTGATAATTGAATTTGGTTGTAAACTGTATAACCATCTTTTTGCACTATCTTTTAAAGCAAAAGACATATACCTTAGTTTAATTGCATCAACAGTCATGTTTGGTACTTTCATCATATTACAAACTTCATTAAATTCGTTTAGAAACCAATAAGCATCTTCTTTTTCGAATTCATGAAATTTTGGTAATTGGTTGATGTAATTAGAATTTAATTCAAATCTGTCATTTGGGCAATTCAGGTAGTGTGATATAAAAAGGTTCATCCATTAAATTAGGGTAAAACATACTACCTATTGTTTGTTCAATAGGTTGATCATGTTGCGTGGTAGTCATAATTGTTCTTCTTGGAGGTGTTCTAACTAACCTATGAGATGAATCCCTAGACCAATCTGACATACAACATTTAAATGTAAAAGAAGGTTTACTTGTGTATCGTCATAAGATAAGCTTTAGCTACCATCTCATGTTGTCATTTGACAAGTAGATCTGTTTACAATAATACCACAACTGTAGTAAATGATAAAACATTTCAGATTTCTTAAAAATATGTAACGAATGGGTAAAAGCCTCACTGATTCATCTTCAATGTTGATGGCAATGACATTAATCTCATTAATAAATATAAGGTTACAATTTGTTATCAAGTAAATAACTCCCTTGATAATTACATGGCTTTTGTTGTTTGTTGGTTTTCCCCCAAAGTAAACTCTTCTAATAGGTTGCCATTGGTGTTTATCAAAATGATAAACCAACAAGTAATGCCAATCAATCCACATGTGATAAGCTCTTCAGATAGGCTCTACCCAACAAAATAATTTGTGTGTTATCTTTTTATCTGTACCATAAAATGTCAAGACCACACCTGAGTCATGCATCACAAGTTTATCTCTATTAGGGTTTGGGAGTATTAATTCTTCATTTGTAGCAGGGTTCTTATTCCCAATATCAGATCTGCTAGAAAATGGCTCTCCATAATATCTGTAAATAATTAGTCCACCATTACAACCTAAAATATTTTCAATTCCCTCCAGTGATGTAGGTTGAATGCTTGACTTAGAATCAATTCCATGGTACAAATATCTTCTTGAACGCGCATCATACCAAATCACTCCACTGATTGTATTCCTCATTTTGTATGCTTGGCAGGAACAAAAGTAATGCTCTAAAATAAATGCTTTGACACTTTTGCTAACACAACTTAGTTTACAAATTTCTCTCACTGGCAAATAGCTTAATATCTCGCACAAGATGTCTACAGGGATTTCCATCGCTCACTAAAATTCATTAAATCCAAACACTTCATTAAATTAGCACTTAAGCTCAACTCGACATATCTAATAATCATGAAGTAAATGCATAATGTAAGAGTATTAATATGATTGGAAATGATTGCATAATAAAATTTTTGAAGATCCTGTCTACTGTAGTTTACCCTCAGACTAAGTTCAAGGGTAAAGGTGTTTACACTTAGACTACCACGTGGGTAAACTCAAAAACTGTTAAATACTTACAATTCTTACCATCTGACCGTCTGATTATCCGATTATCCGATTATCCTTATAAAAATCATTAAGGCCCTCTCGTGCATTAACAATTTTTCTCATGACCTACGTTCACAATACTCTCCTCCTCCCATGATACATCATGGCTTCCACCTCCACCATGCCTCCCTCTACTCTAGCCTCAAACTATGAGCAGATTAAGATGTTGAACTTCAAGAAGTTCATAATGAATGCAGAAATGTGGCATAGTGAAGGATGGCGCAAGATTAAAGCCGCAATCAAAGAATAGGAATTGAAAATGGTAAGGGAAGATACCGCTGATTATTTGAAACAGAGTAGGGAGGCTGGTATCGTAGTGCCAACCTTCCTTAAGGAGAAGATAGCCTCTCATGTTGAGAGAGAGGTACGGCAAGAGCAGTTAGCTCGCCCTAATAATCATTTGGTTCATGATTTGATGAAGAGAAAATGTGTTTTCTGGATTCATAGAGAAATATTTTGCTTAGCCACCAACGGATCTATTAAGATTAGAACTAGTATATATTTTTGCACTCCGTGGAAAACAATAAGACCTCAGAGGTTGTCTATTGAAGATTGGATGAGGTTGATTAAATTTGACCAGTTTGAATTGTCCTCATTCGAGTGGCATAAGGGTAGTTTACAAAGAGACTACATAGTTTACAAAGAGACTACACCAAGGAGAAAATTTTAAATGATTTGAAATATCAGTTGAAACACTTCAGAACTAAGGTTAAAAGAGAATTTGTCACTCCCCCTACTGTAGTGGCACAAACCATTGATGATTACACTCAGCAAGCTTGGCAGGATGAGTGTGTAATTAGGCCCAAGAAAGTCTTGAATCAATAGATTGTCTGAACCAAGGCTGAGTTATGGTTTAAAAAGGTTGTTTACTCCATCATCCAAGACTTAAACAGAGATGCTTTAGTCACTGATGATGTGTATGCATGCCTCCCTGAAGATAGAGATGAGAGGGAACAATATGAGTTCTACATGCAGACCTACCTCTCTCTCGGGGAAAACCAAGAAGTGGTTGAGATTGCCTCTCAATGTGCCTTATATGAGTGGAGGCAGCACACTACAAAGTAGGCTACTAGTTACATCGCAACTAACAACACTTGTAATTCTTTTCTTATATAAATTGTGTGTGCGAAATCATTTTAATTCACCTCAAGTGCACGGGTTCAGATGTAATTAGTGTGCAAGTATGGGTTTGTCCACAGGGATTAGTTTTTGCTTGGTGTTTAGCTAAATTGGTGACTTCAATTAAGTGAAACAATTGATTAAATATCTTATAAGCAATGTCACAGTTGCCTTGTTCCAATTAACCACTAGGATGGTCTTTAAATACCTATTGTGTTACACTTTCCAAAGGATTTTACTTCCAAATATTTAATTCTTCTTAAGCTTTAGCATTTTACCCTTCAGTTTGCATAAAATTTAACATTCTGCATAGAAGAAGTACTTAACTCTTGAGGTAGCTCATGGGTAAACGTCTCTACCCTTAAACTTACACGTGGGTAGTGCGATAATTGTGACTTTCAGATGTAAAAATAGCATGATTCATTTTGGCTGAAACTTCTAAGAGTTAAATGATTATATTTTTGGTCTTTTCATATATTTCAAAACACAACACACAATACAATGCAAGAAACATAGTACAATACAAACAACTTGTAAAAGTAAGAATGTAACATTCAACATTACAGTAAATATGAAAACATATTCTAATTACCGTAACTAAGTT
Organism: Amphibolis antarctica; assembly: GCA_024699675.1. Taxonomy (NCBI): domain Eukaryota; kingdom Viridiplantae; phylum Streptophyta; class Magnoliopsida; order Alismatales; family Cymodoceaceae; genus Amphibolis; species Amphibolis antarctica. Next base: position 5,368 of record JAMKPZ010000319.1, read on the forward strand.
GATAAAGTGTGTGATTGTAGATTTGAGTATAGTTGTAAAAACATTAAGTAAAATAAAGAAAATAAAAATGGAAAGAATACCTAATGCTTCATTGTAATTTCTCCCTTCAAAACTTGCTTAAGTTGGGAACTTCTCTTTGTCTTTACTTCCAGTCCACCAGGTCGTCAATCTGGTAGGCCTTCCTTTCGACCTTGCAGTGAGATTTTGGGGCGTCAATCCGCAATTACACCAAGGAACAGAGGAGGAAGCAGCCGACATTGAGAGTCTCTCTTTCAAGGATACGCTTAGGTTGAGAAAAGAACAACAAATACACTACGCAAATGGTTGGAGAAGAGGAGGTCATCAATCTCCTCTTGGAAGAGATGAGTGAGTGGAGGATGGAATATGGAGAAGATGGAAAATGCTCTGTAAATGGTGGATGAAGGAAGAAGAGAGGGGGGGTTTAGTTCCAAGGCTACGAGACTGTTTTATAGATGGGATGATTGGCAGTTCACGAGCTGGCAGTTAGCAAGGGCATAGTGCACGTCCAGACATGTGAGATCATCCCATGCAATCCACTACTTCAGCCTGTCCATCCACATTCTTCATGGTTGAGCTGTAGCTGAATTAATATTTAATTCTGCTTTGTTAAGTAATTCCTGCAGTTACTTATTGAATTTACCTGGAAATACTTAAGAAATACCTTTCATGAAATGTAGCATATTATAAGAGAAATAATTCATAACATTTAGATGTTAACTGTAATTGCAATTGTTTTAATATCAATGAAATTCATTGCATAGAACAAATAGGGTATAGGTCCGAGGGTAAACTAGTTTACCCTCACGTAAGTTCGTAGGTAAACCCTTAACGCTCATAGAATGGTCCAAGGGTAAATAGGGTAACCCGTAGATAAGTCTGTAGGTAAACAACTTAACTCTCAAACTTGCAATTAAGCATAAATCACGAGTTTTTCTCTATATATTAATTGTTCGATTAGCAATCTAAAGAGTCAAATGTCAATCATTCAGTCCTTTCTCAATTGGTAATAAACATAAACATAATTTACGACTCAAAATGTAATTCATGCATCATTAAAGTGAATAATCGTGCATACTGCTCAAAAGTATAATTAACCTTGTAATTATCATAATCCAATGCAGAATGCAAATAAAACTCATTAAAACACATGAATTAATATCAATAAAATGTACACTTTTAAGTCTGAACAAATCCCCCATACTTAAGTTTTGCTTGTCCCTTAGCAAAATATTAAAATGATACTAAAAAGAAACTATGAAAGTAATAAAGACTACTAAATAAAACTAACTAAAACTATACTAGAGCACTTTCGTAGGGAACACGACTATACTTAGCAAGTGTAATAAGCCTTTAAACCCCTAGGTTACCCTAGTGGTAGAGTTGTCTCCAGAGGGTTTTTAGTGGATACACCCATAAAGTCCAAAGAAACCAAAGAAATAAGATATAAGAGAAAGAAAGAAAAGCAGAGAGGCGAGAAACAGAACCAACCCAAGGATTGTTTGAAGCACTTGTTGCTAGAACAACTTTAGGGGGATGAGGTGGCTCAGTCTTACAACACTCCCTCTTTTTGCCCTTAAATCAAATAGACTCATTTAAAATGTGAACAAGAAGTCACCTTTTCATGAGAACATTGTGCAAGCAAAAGGAATTCGCACCTTCACTACTCTCAATCAGAAATTAAATCATTAAAGTAGGCACACACATCTCACCAACAAAAGAGGGTAATTTGAGATACTCTCATCTTTTCTAAGATATTGGAAAAATGCTTTGGCCGGTAGACAAGGGATAAGACAATAATATACCATCACTCATAATGTTGACTTGTTGATATAGTATCATTTCACTTCATTCTCACCTCCCAAATGACTTCAAATATTTCCCTTTTTCTACTCATACTGACATTGATCCCTTAAGTTTTTTTATTCTTTCTCTATAAATATTCCTCATTTTCATTCAATATTTTTTTTTATTACTTCTTTTTTTTTTTCTTTTTTTTTTCTTTTTTACAATACAAACAAAGTAAGTGACATAGCATTGCACTTTTAGAACTAATAAATGACCCATAGTCAATTAAGTTCACCACCTTATATCTCCATAATCTAATTCCCAAATAAACTCCATAGTGCATTAAAGCTCAAACCCTTGCTACCTTCCTTCACATCACCTCTAACTTAGAAAAGTTGGGAGATATCTCAATATAATGCACACCAGAATGGAAAATTTTCATGTCATGATTAATTTTTGTGGTGGCACTCGGCATAGGTTATCTCTCCACTCAAACAAGGTAAAGAGAAAGAAATTGAATCATCTTTCGAAAATTAGGTGAACAAGGCATTAATTCAAATGAAACTAGAAGACTTAATCCATTGCACAAGTTAATCTGAAATCTGTCTCACCTAAGGGCAATAGGTTATTTGGAATTAGCTCTGGAGATTCTCTCTCAGTATAATAGCGTCTTCCCATTAATTCTAATAGCAACACATGAAACTCATATTCCTCAAGGTTTGTCCTCGAGAAAAACATAAAAATATAAATGATATAAAAGATGCGAAAAATTTAAAATTTTGAACATTTTTAAACTATTTAAACTGATGAAACATAAAATTGAAATGAAACGTAAAAGTAAAACATAAACCTCCCCCCCATACTTAAACATTGCATTGTCCTCAATGTAAATAGAAAATTTTAGTATGAATATGAAAATTTATAACTATAAAATAAAGTAGACTTCTCCTTCATATCAAGCATATGAATGTGATGCATGCTAAATAATGCATTGAACGCAGTATGATAAAGCATTTGAAATGCATGAGTAATGCTATTAAAATTAAATACCAGTGCTATGCATCAATAAGATATGTTGAAAAAGGAATGATATTTTCTTAAAACAAAAAAATAAAAATAGTGCTCATATAGTGCTAAACTTGTGGACTTGTAATGGCTCACAAGAAAACCAAGTGGTTTATAAATAGACACCACCAAACTGCAGCCTCATTAGCTTAAGTCGAGTGGTGTTGCACATCCCCTCCATGAGCTGTATGCCCATCAAGTACATGGGGATTCTATAAAGATTAGCTTGGAAGAGCACCTTTGTTTCTTAGGTTCAGTGAATTCGATATTTGGTTCAATTGTGTTTCAATTCTTTTAATAGCTTGATCATGTGCTACAATTTGGGGATTCAATTTTAATGTTGAATCTACTTTTTCTAGTAAGTTTGATATTTGTTTCTCAAAATTTTGATCATGAACAGGTTGATTATGATTTACATTTAAAGAACTATTCTTCATTGTGTTTTGTTTAATAAAAGGTTGTCCTATAGATTGAGGTGGATGTTGGCCTAGATTTTTCAATGAAAAATTAGGAAGGTTCCTCCACCTAGGATTATAAGTAGGATTGAAATTTGAGTTGTTATGTTGATTATAGAATAAAGCATTAACATCGTTAGAGTCATTTAAGATAGGACAGTCTTCTACAACATAACCTATGGAAAAACAACTTGTACATTTAGGCATGGTAGGCTTAGTCTTCTACAACGGATGTGGAGCGACTGTTTGCCACACAGGAGCTACTTCGGTTCATCCACGATTTCGATTGGGTGGAGACCGTCCCTGGCCTAGTCGCCAAGATGTACTCCAACTTATCCGAGGTGGAGTCGCAACTTGTTCTTGGCTTCCAGGTAGGGCCAGCCACACTTTCTGATGCACTCTTGTTCGAGGTGCTCAGTCTTCGCTCCACCAGGTTGGACATCTTCGCCCCTCTATCGAGCCTCCCATGGGGAATCGGTGACATCAACGTGGCAGTTGCAGCAGACGCCGGGTTGGACAAACGGGTGGTCAAGACGCATGACTTGAACCTGGTTGCCCACCTCGTCTCGTTTATTCTGAACAATACCGTCCTACCGAAAGGACATTGGGACGAGGTGAGTGGCGACTTACCTCGCAACTTTTGTAGTGGTAACTAGCTGCCAGGTGAATTGGGTGGCGGCGGTTCGATGGCAGATACAGAGCGTGATCTACCCGGGGTGGAGGCTCCTAGCCAACTGCTGTTTGGCGAGGCCATGGTCGAGTTGGCAGGCTTCTTGCGTGTTTCGACCGATGGCCAGCAGAAGGTGACGCTCCTGACCCAGCCCATCATGGCGATCGATCTCGGTCGTTACGAGAGGCTCTCTTCTAAACGAGCTAGCTCGTCTGCCGAGACTTCTACCGGGCCTTCGATTGGACGTCGGTCGACTACCTCTATCGCCGCCTCACCTTTCCCATGTGGAGCTCCAGGCCAGAACGCGACTGCTGGTGTGTCATCCACGGAGACCCTATTGAACTCCATGGGCGAATGCCTACGCACGGTGATGGACCGGCTGAGCGCTCAGGATGATGTTCTTCTATGGGTGATGAACTGTGAGGACAGGCTGGTCAGGCTACTGGAGTGGATGGAGGCTCGGGAGGTCGAGCGAGAGTGCTGGAGAGTCGAGCATCGGAAGGTCGGGCGCCGGAGGGATAGTGACATCGACTGACCTCTTGTACCCTGCACTTTTTTTTGTTTATTTGTAATCCAAGAGAATTATCCATAATGCCAATTATCCTGTTCCAAGAGATGTCTCCTGTGGATTCTGTACACAAGAATGTTTGTGTGTATACGAGTATATCCTATAGTAAAGTGCAAGGGAGTGATATAGAGAGGGTATTCACGTCATGAAAGAAATGCCGAATACCAGCATAAGCCGGATTGCTATAGCAGTTGCCGGCTAATGACACTGGATAGCCCGTTGTTCCCTTCCGTCGGTTAGCCTTACCTCCGTGTGATGCGACATTTTAGCCAAATTGCATGTAGTGGCTTCTAGCTTTCTGAGTTGGGTATTGCGTGGCTGAACCTCTTTCGTTCCACGGAATGTGTTTAGCATCCTCACTTTGGGCGCCACTGGGATGTCGGCTCCCACTAGGCAGCCATGTCTCGTGAGTGGCTACTGGCTAATTTACTCGACAGCCAACTGTATCTCCGTGTGATGTCTCATTTGGCGCGGGTCCTTGTAGTGGCGTGCAGTCGTCCGAGCTGGGTGATGCGCGGGGGTGGACGTCCTTCGTTCTCGCAAGGAACGGTTGTCATCCTGATGTTGGACGTAGCCGAGGTGCCAACTCTTCAGGGGTAGTTGTGTCTCATAAGCGGTAGCCGGCTGATTGACCTGGTTTGCTTATTTACCTGCACACTTATTCACACGTTAGTCCTCCTAAGTAGGGAGGAAGTGTCGTTTCCTCCCCTTATCTATGAGCATAAGTAATAATGTGTGTGAAGGTGTTGAGACATTGTATTATGGCCCATCCTCCTGTATTCTGCCTCGTTGGTACTGTAAAGGCGATGGATGCCAAGTCTATTTGCCAAAGTTGTATGGACTGAAATAGTGTCATGTAGGAAGTAAGGGGATTTTCAAATGGCTACCCATGACAGAGTCTGCGCAGGGTGGCTGTTCTAGCCCAATGGTGCTATCCGAACCTATAGGGGAATGAAATGTGGCTCACCTCACAACCAAAAGGAACCTTTGGACATTCATGCGGGTGGATTTGGGAAACATGGTTCCTTTGTCCAGCGGAAGTGACCCTAAGGCAACAAAGACAGGTTTAGAGGAGAGATCCAGAAGCTGTCCTTCTGCCCATAGTTATACTGATTCTTCCTCACAAGTTCACTGAGGAGGGTGCAAAGATAACTGATAGAATAATGTGGATTCTAGAAACGTGGGCATCGGAACCCGGGGGTGGAAGCGACTTTCAGCGGGATGCCAAGCCCTATGCTGCTGAGGATGCAGCTGCCAGCGGATCTTCTGTGAGGGATGCTAAGCCTATTTTGATGACTTAGTCGAGATGTCAAGCCCTGGGACTAGAGAAAAAGGGAGGAGTGGGTGTCAACAAATGGGCCCCGACATCCGATTGTATTGGCGGACTTCGATGGGTTGCCAAGCCCTAAAAAGAGGGGATACTTGGTCAATCGCAACAAGCCGGGTATAGGACTGCCAACAGACAGTGGAATCCTAAAATCTACCCTTCCCCTACACAAGAGTCCCTATGCTTTCAGGACTTAGCAACAAGTATTTTTTTTTCTTTTTTTTTCATTGAAGAAGGACTCTAGTCACTAACTTTTCTTCTTCATTTTTCCCTATTTCTTTTTTTTTCCTTTTTTTTTCCTTTTTGACTTTGAAGACATACAAGCTTGGCGGGTGCCCACCTTTGTCATTAGGTGGGTGTTGCGGCACTAAGTTGAAGGAGAGGGGGAAGGAGCACACCTTGCTCTCCCCTTTCCTTGTACGAACCAGTCGAATGCAACGTCCATTTCCAAAGCTCCTCCCTGGAAGATGGACGATGGTGGGGGAGGCTGGTGAAGGGTTGGGCCTTCATCGCCTGCCGAAGACTCTCCAAACAACTATAGCAAACCGTCTTCTGGCTCCCAGTCTAGCTGCAAGGTGGACTCCCAAGGCTCCATGCACCTTGACAGATAGTCAAAGGTGGCTGGGTTCTGGAGGTTGGGTGGTGAGGTGGTGACAGCCAGCTCTGGTGTTGGGCGTTGCAACCCGGAGGATGTTATGGCAGCCACGGATAGTAATTTTCGGCCAGTATAATAATGACTTCCCCCTTCCACAAGAACTTGAGCATCTTGTGAAGGGTGGAAGGTACAATGGAGTTTTGGTGGAGGAAAGGGTGGCCCAAGATGAGGTTGTAGCTTGGGAGGATGTCCACCACGTATACCGGAACATCAAAGGCTGCCGGTCCGATGACGAGGGGAAGAACAATCTTGCCGTTGGCTTCATGGAGAGTGTTGTTGAACCCTCTCATTACTTGGTCCGTGGGAAGCAAGTCTTCTTCTTTGATCCCTAACTTGTGCAAGACCTTTAGTGGGCACAAGTTTAGCCCTGATCCGTCGTCAATCATGACCATGGGGATGCACAGGTCCTTGTACTATACCTGGATGTACAAGGATAGGTTGTGATCAGTCCCAGCTGGCAAGAGGTCCAAGTCTGAGAAGTAGACGAAAGACGGGACTATCACTGTTGCCACCATCCCTTCTATGGCTCCAGGAGTGAGACCTTGGTTCACTTTTGCCTCCTGTAGTGCCCTAAGGAGGGTTTCTCGATGCTCGGTGGATGACCGGAGTAGATCCCATAGTGAGATATCTTCTTGTATCCCCCGCAGCTAGACTGATAAGTCCGTGGGTGGCAATGAGTGGGCAGCCAGTGTAAATGAGGTGGCCGCCGGTGAAGCAAGCGGACGGCTGCCGGTTGACGGTTGGCTTGGCAGTCTCGGGATGGAGGTCCCCTCATGGCGCGACTTCGGTTGATATACTTGGCTAGACCTGGTTATAGCCGTGCATGTGGACTGCTGTTGCTGGAATGGGGTGGGAGCTGGAGAGACGACTGCCTCCTTACCCTTACGCTGCTCAAATGTGAATGCGGCTAGAGCAAACGGTGCGGTCAAGGGCGTGAACTGCTGCCTTGCCAGACACGCTGGGAGTGGTGTTGTGGCTGCAGCTGTTGAAGTGACTGCACTGGCTGGAGTGCTAGCCAAGGGAGTGAGATTGGCTGCCGAGACTTTGGGGACTAAGGGAACTGCAGAGATGGCTGCCCTGACCTGGGTGGCTCATGAGTAGAGGAGCACCTTGGGTCGGGCTGGGATGGCCGTCCCGGTGCCCGACACCCCTGACGAGGTAACCACAAGCGCCACCCGAACAAAGGGTCTTCTGGAAGATGGGGATGGCCCTTGTTGCGGTGTAAGTCGCGAAGAATTCCTCCTCCTTCAGTGGTTGTGGACTGTGAAGACCAAGGACTGGAATTGCTGGTAGTACGGCCAGAGCTCCTTGAGCGTTGGCGGGTTGTGGGCCAAACTGATGAGGTTGACCAGGTTCAGCCAGGTGGTTCTGGCTTCTAGCAGTCATGTTGAAGGGAGGGATCGCCTTGTCCCTCGCCTGCATCTAGTTGAATATGCAGACACCAGCTACATAGGTTGGAATCCTTCAAGCGGATGCCGTCTCCTGTTACTAGAATCTGGGAGGATAGTGTTCACCCGAGTGTTCTCTGCATGGTTCGGTAAAGTCTACTGGCTCAGCTCAGGCGATGCAGGAGGCTATTGAAGCTCGATGGTTCTCGAGTTAATAGGACGTTGGATGGCCTATCTCAGCGTTCGGCAGTGGTTGGTTGCGTGGCCAGCAGATCGGTGATACTCGCAGTATTGCCCAGTGTAGGGATTACTGCACCCGGTTTCGAAAGATGGGAGAGGCGAACACCTTCAAGGAGATGGTCATCTGCAAGTAGAGACGACACATTTGACGATGGCCATGCGTTTCAAAGAAAAAGGGATAGAGGAAACCCAACGATACGTTCGTAAAACACATAAGAAAAAATGGGTTTCCATATAAAAAATCTGACGAAGGAACCATGACCAAACTGGTCTCGACCATATCGGGTGGATGTACTCGGTCGGGAGGGAGGTTGCCGGTAGCTTCGGAAGCGTATCCGAAGGAATGATACCCGGGCATGTCCTCCGACCTTTCCCTTCGCGTGGGGAAGGTCCAGTACAGTTGGGGTTCGAAGGAAAGAGGCTAAGTCAGGAGCATGATGGCAGGGGAAAGAGGGAGCTTACCTGCAAGGAGACGCTGGCGATGGTCAGAAGTCTTTGCTCCAGTGCGGCCGCAGGACGTCGGTGCTCTAAGTAGCTCTCCTCCGAAATCGTCCCTTTAGAATGTCGAAAAAAGGTCTTCTTCGAAATGTCAGAAAACCTCCTTCAAAACGTTGGAAAAAAAGAGCCCGCTCTTCAGAACGTCGGAAAAAGTTTCTTCTCTTCAAAACGTCGGAAAAAGGTCCTTTTGCATGGAACAGAGTGCCCTTTATATAGGGAATTACCTTCCGTTTTGGGTGATCCCGGGATGGAAACTCCGCGTACGTTTCAGTTTAATCTCATGAAAAAGGTCCTTTTGCATGGAACAAAGTGCCCTTTATATAGGGAATTACCTTCCGTTTTGGGTGATCCCGGGATGGAAACTCTGTGTACATTTCAGTTTAATCCTGTGATCTATATCTTTCCAATGGATTTGAATTATTACCTAGGCGTCTAGTCGGCAGCCATGACAGGTTGGCTGACAACTGGGTAAGGGAGATCGACGTGCGTTAGGAATGTAGCTAGGGGTCTAGGGGAATTAGGCCATGGCGGAGAGTCAGGATTGTGCACCGGTTCATGATCCGGAGGCCTTGTACTCTACCTCGTAAGTCGAACTCCGCCCTTGCATGCCTTGTATTAGTTGAAGTTCCGTATGGTCGGCCGTTTTCTCTCCAATAACATCTACGGGCGTGTTGACGAGTGTACCTGCATGTTGGTGGAAGAGTTCGGGATCGACCACCGGGGTATTTTACCGGCGTGCCGGTTAGTGGCCAGCTGATTTAGCCGGCCACCCAATAGGTGCTAAACACGGGTTTCAACACTAGCGAAGTGGAACTTCACCGAGGAGGAGTTTGGGGGAATTGGCTGCCAAGTGATATACCGACGAGCCAGTGGGTGGCCGGTTGATTTACCCGGCTGCCTGATAGATGCTAAGCATGGGGGTCAACGGAATGCCCCTCCCTAGGTGAGGTTGTATGACCTCAGTGGAAGGAAACCAATGTCCTAGGGTTGAATTACCCTCCATGCATGGGTGATAGATAACACGAGGCTTCACACTTTGTGAACATCCATCGCTCATTACGAGTGAGATAGACTTTCTTGGAAGGTGTGTCAAGAGAAGTCTTGAGAAGTTCAAAGAGGATGCACTCTGAACTGTGATAACTGGACTTATATTCTTGATATCTTAACCAAGAGCTACCATAGTGGTGTAGACTTACACTTCTAGTCGCCTAACCAGAAGATGCCTTACAGGGAGTTGGGCTTACACTCTTGGTTACCTAACCGAGAGACGCCATAAAAGGGGATGGACTTACACTTCTAGTTCTCTAACTGGAAGACGCCTTAGACGTATCGGCAGGCCGGGTGGTTGAGCTGGAAAGTTCTCTTGGTTATTAACCAGTGGGTATTAACCTCGTGTAGGCATGTGTCACGTCTGCAATCTGAAATCTGTGTAGTTGTCTGTGCAGGCAGTCGTCACATCACCTCCCCTTGATTTTTGGTTCAGACGGTTGTTCAACCAGTAGCCACCTTGTAGGTGTCAGCATGCCGGGTAGTCACGTGCAGGCACTTTTCATGTCACATCCCGTCGATTTTTGCCTATGAAAGGGACATGAGGGCACCCACATTTTCCATCTCTTTGCGTGACTTGCAACTCTAGCTAGGGTTTTTCAGGTCCTTGTTTTGGTTTTTTTTTCTAGTAGTGCGATATCTTTGCTCCTTTCTTCTTAGTTTCACTGTTTGTCTATTCGTCTTCTTCCCTATTTCCCTGATCTTGTTCACTTTTCTGCCTTCCTCTCCATTTCACATTCTTCCTGCCTCGTCTTCCTCTTCTGATGCCTAGGACCAAACATGTCACGAGACATGTCCGGTGGATGCTTGCCACCTCTCTAGACCCAGCGCGACAGCGGCTCAAGACCCCACCCTCGACACTTAGGGATTTATCGACAGAAGACCTCGCTTGTCCCAACCATGCGGAGGCCATCCAGTTGCAGGTGTCTTACCTGCTTATGGACGAGGGGTGTGACTTGACCGAGATGAGCTCTGGTCGAGTACGTGACGTGCTTGTCACGTATGACTGCTTGAGGCACGAGGGCTCCTGAGCTTCGCTAGCTGCTCTGGTTGCTGAGCACGTGAATAGGGGAGAGGGGCAGAATGCCCCTAGTTCTGCCCCGTGGTGTTGGTCTTCTAGAGGTTTGGGTGGAGCACTGGGTGGATGGGCCGACGTCCATCTTGCTAGGAGACGGAATCCAATTAGAGTCCTAGAGAAGGAAGCGACGGGTTGGTCATATTCACCTGTCCTACAGAATGCCCCTAGTTTTGCCCCACGATGTTGGCCAGTGTTGCTTGTAGGGGATGCAACTGAGACTGAGCAAGTTACTTCTCCCAACTCCATCGTGCGGCACTCATGCTGAACGTTGTCGATTGTCGGATGTACCCTCTCTTTCATCCGTCTATCACCTGGAAGCCCATTGGGTTCTACCGGTAGAGCCGGCGGATGGACCGAGGTATAGAGAATTGAAAGGTGATTGTGTGAGCGCATCACCATGTGGGGTGGATGGCTCGTTAAATGGAATCGCCACCTTATTTTTGGATAGAAAACAAGGAAAACCAGATGGGGAAGTGTCCTTCTGCCATCAAAATGGTAAAAACTGCAGGAATGGTATAAAATCGTGTAAAACTTATGCGAAAAATGAGAGAATTGGATATGGGACTCAAGGTACTGTTGGGGAAGGTGTTAGGCACCCCCAACCAGCCCGGGTAATTCCAGCCTCTCTCCGGCTCTAAAAATGGAAAATGATGACAATCAGCCTGGCCAAACATGGCCTCATCCTGGAAGACTTTCCAGGGCATCGAGAGGAATAGTCTTATTCCTTCCGGTAAAGCAAGTGAAGATCAACCAATGCGAGGATTCACATGAGATCTGGCAATAAAGGGGAGAGAGAAAGGCATGGCGGTCACCATTACGGACCGTTTGGCTGAAGAGCTGAAGGTCTGGTGAGATAGCTAGCTAGAACATTGGCTTGTCGAGTAAGGGTACCGATTGCCGCATGACATTCTGCCTCTCCTATTGGGGGGCAAGAGTTCATGTACCTAGTTTGGCTAGGGTTGGCAAGGACTCATGCCGACAGCCTCATCCTGGAAGCCTTTCCGGGGCATCGGAAGAGCAGCTTTGCTTCTCCTGGTAAAGGGGAACCGTCGGGGCATACATACTCATACACTCGAATGGCTGGTGTTGGCAAGGATGCATGCCGACGACCTCATCCCAGAAGCCTTTCCGGGGCATCGGGAGAGAAACTTTGCTTCTGCCCATGAGATAAGTGGGAAAAAGGTGAAACGCGGCTATGGACATGGTAGCCACCGCTATGGACCTTTGGCTAAAAAGCCAGAGGTCTGGTGGGTTTGAGCGTCTGCCTACTGGACATCCAGATTTGGGGCCGGATGTTCACCCGGTATGCCGCCTATAACTCCAGGTGTAGAGATTTCTGCACCCAAACCCGAAAGATGGGAGAGGCGGACACCTTCGAGGAGACGGTTGCTTGTAAATGGAGATGACACGTCTAACGATGGCCAGGCGTTTCACCGAGAAAGGACAGAGGAAACCCGATGACGCATTCATAAAACACGTAAGAAAACGTAGATTCCCATATAAAAGGACGGACAAAGGAATTGTGACTGAACTGACCTTGATCGTACTGGGTGGATTTGCTCGATAGGGAGGTAGGCTGCTAGCACCTTCGGAAGCGTATCCGAAGGAATGATACCCGGGCATGTCCTCCGACCTTTCCCTTCGCGTGGGGAAGGTCCAATACGGTCAGGGTCCGAAGAAAACATGCTAAGTCACGAGCATGATGGCAGGGGAAAGAGGGAGCTTACCTGCAAAGAGTCACTGGCAATGGTCGGAAGTCCTCGCTCTGGTGCGATGAGAGGACGTCAATGCTTCGAGTAACTCTCCTTCGAAATCACGCTTCAGAACGTCGGCCAAAAGCTCTTTGAACGGAATGTCAGAAAAACTCCTTCAGAAAGTTGGGAAAAGCCCCCTTTGCATGGAGCAAAGGGCTCTTCATATAGGGAATTACCTTCCATTTTGGGTGATCTCGGGATGGAAACTATGCGTACATTTCGGTTTAATCCCGTGATCCGCGTGATTGATTGATTGTGAGATTTACATAATTAAATCTTGCTATACCCTCTCTTTCATCTGGCTATCAGCCGAAAGCCCAAGGGGTTCTGTCGGCACAACTGGCAGATGGACCAAGGTACAGAGAATTGAAAGGTGATTGTAGGAGCGTATCGCCACATGGGGCAGATGGCTAGTTGAATGGAGTTGCCACCTTATTTTTGGGTAGAAAACAAGGAAAACCGGATGGGGAAGTGTCCTTCCACCATGAAAATGATAAAAACTGCAAAAATGATATAAAACTATGTAAGACTATGCGAAACATGAGAGAACTAGATACGAGACTCAAGGTACTATTGGGGAAGGTGTTAGGCACCCCCATACAGCCCGGGTAATCCTGGCCTCTCTCTAGCTCCAAAACAGAAAACCACGACAATCAACCTGCCCAAACATGGCCTCATCTAGGAAGACGTTCCAAGGGATCGGGGGAGCAGCTTTGCTCCTCCCGGTAATTGGGAACCGTCAGGGTGTACATGCTCGTGCACCTAGACGGCTGGCATAAGCAAGGATGTATGCCAGCAGCCTCATCCCAGAAGCCTTTCTGGGGCATCAAGAGGGTAGCTTTGCTCCTCCCGGTAAAAGGGAAGCCATCGGGGTGTACATGCTCGTGCACCCAGACAGCCGACGTCGGCAAGGATACATGCCGGTGGCCTCATCCCGAAAGCCTTTCTAAGGCATTGGGAGGGCAGCTTTGCTCCTCTCGGTAAAAGGGAAGCTATCGGGGTGTACGTGCTCGTGCACCCAGACGGCCGGCGTCAATAAGGATGCATGCCTACAGCCTCATCTTGGAAGCCTTTCCAGGGCATTGGGAGGGTAGCTTTGCTCTTCTCGGTAAGATAAGTGGGAAATAGGTAAAACACGGCCATGGATGTCGTAGCCACCGCGACTGACTTCTAGCTGAAAAGCCAGAGGTCTAGTGGGTCTACCTGTCGGCCTATCGGACATCCGGGTCTAGGACCGAAGGTTCACTCGGTGTGCCGTCTCCACTTCTAGGTGTAGGGATTTCTGCACCTAGTCCCAACAGATGGGAGAGGCAGACACCTTCAGGGAGATGGTCGTCTATAAGAGGAGATGACACATCTGATGATGGCCATGCGTTTCAAAGAAAAAGGGACAGGGGAAAACTTGACAATGCATTCGTGAAACACGTAAGAAAATGTGGGTTCCCATGTAAAAAGACCCGATGAGGGGATCGCGAACGAACTGATCTCGACCATACAGGTGGATTCACCCGACAGGGAGGGAGGTTGCCGGTACCTTCGAAAGCGTATTCGAAGGAATGCTACCCGAGCATGTCCTCCATCCTTTCCCTTTGCATGGGGAAGGTTTAGTACGGTCGAGGCTCGAAGTAAGGAGGCTAAATCATAGGCATGATGGTAGGAAAAGAGGGAGCTTACCTGCAGGGAGTCGTCGACGGTGGTCGGAAGTCCTTGCTCCGGTGCGGTGAGAGGGCATCAGGGCTCCGAGTAGCTCTCCTCCAAAATCACACGTTGGCCAAAAGCTCCCTCTTTCGGAATCTCGAAAAAGCGGTCCTCTTGAATGGAGCGGGAGGTCCCTTTATATAGGGAATTACCTTCCTTCTTTGGGTGATCCCAAGATGGAAACTCTACGTACATCTTGGTTCAATCTTGCGATCCGCGTGATTGATTGATTACGAGATTTAAGTAATTAAATCTTGCCATATCTTTCAAATAGATTTGAATTATTTGCCCAGGTGTCTAGCTGGTAGCTGTGGTAAGTCGTCCGATTGCCGGGTAATGGAGATCGGTGTGCGCTAGGGACATAGGGGCAATGTACACTATGTAAAATTACAAATGGTGCATCCATCTTGGCTAGAGGAATGTTATTAAGTGAAGATCCCAATAAAAGGATTGGGGGAACTTCTCTAGGCCTAGGATGGTGTGAAGTTGTAATTAAAGTTGTTTTGAATCATAATGCACCCCTATTACGGCCTTATGAAAGAAATAAGAGAATGAGAGATGTAATAAGGTCTAATATTGCATGGCCTTGTAGTTTGATAAGTATATTTTTTGCTATTATAATTAATTTATTATTTAAAATTTGAATGATATTTATTTTTGTGTTATTGTTTATTATTGTTGTAGGTGGAACCTGAATGAAGATAATTAATTCAAACTAAGATATTTTACTAATTCACTTGTAAAATATTTATTTTTATGTTATTGGTTATTATTGTTGTAGGTGAAACCTGAATGAAGATAATTGTTTCAAGGTAAGATATTTTACTAATTCACTTGTAAAATATTTATTTTTGTGTTATTTTTTATTATTGTTGTGGGGCATTAACTTAATAAATAAGGAGGCTATCTATTTCTTATGTTGACATTTATTTTGAAATTCAATGAATTTGTTGTAATTCTGATGTTCTATATTTTAATTCCATGGTTGAAGTAAATGCAGAAATTTTTTGTTGTCAATTTCTATGTATGCACTGAAATGTGGCTTGTGCTGAAATTTAATTAACTCATGTCTTATGTTTTCTCATATCTTATGTCATGCTCTCATTTGGTTAAGTTAATTCTCTTTTATGCATGTATCCATCTTACACCAACTTAATAGTTTTTAATTTTGTGTAGGATGCTATTACTTAAGCTATTAGGAATGGAGGAATGTGGACTTGTTGGAATGTAAATACTTTTTTGAACGGAGGAATGTGGACTTATTGGAATGTAATACTTAAGTAGTTAAGAATGGAAGAATGTGGACTTGTTGGAATGTAAATACTTTTTTGTTAGGACTGGTTAAATGTTGTATGGTTTTTAAGTATTGATAGTGTATGTACTTTGGGACATATATGAAAAGGTAAATGTGTGAACTGTGTATGAATTTTTGGTATGTCAAATGTATTTTTTAAAAAACTATTTCATGTATGAAGAATATTACAAGTACATGAATTACAGGTACAAGAATTACAAGATTTTAATAGATTTTTATAATATTTTTTTTGTTTTTTAATATTATTTGTGATGGCCATTGTAACGGCATTTCTGGCTGTCCCAATGTATTTGTGATGGTTTATAGTCATCATAAAGTATTTTGTTTTCGTTAAAAAATTTTTAAATGACCATTTGTGGTGGCTAATTAGAGTATTTGTGATGGTTTTTAGCCGTCACAAAGTATTTTTTTTCGTTAAAAATTTTTTAAATGACCATTTGTGATGGCTAATTAGATTATTTGTGATGGTTCTTGGCCGTCATAAGTACAGTATATGCGACGATTTTTAAAACCGTTACAAAGTATTTGTGATGGCCTCTGTGGCTACAGTTTGTGACTGTCACAAGAATCGTCACAAATACATTATTTGTGATGATTTTTGGTGTTTTTGAGACAATTTTGGCCATTACAAAAAGTCATTTTTCCTGTAGTGATCTATATGAACCGAGCCTAGCTTGAAATCTCTAGATGAGAAATGAGAGGGAAGTACTAGAACCAATGTGTCTAAAAAATCTGCATTGAGGGCGAATTCTCTTGGCCAAAAAATGAATGAGAAAGGTTATGGAGATAGGTTTAGAGAAACTATGTTGAGAATAAAATCTCCAAACTAGGAACAAATGAGGAAAACTGTGTTGCTAGGTTTAGAGAAATCACATTGAGAATAAATTATATGGACTAGGCATGAAGGAGGAAAGATAAGGGCACAAGCTCAAAGAAACTACACTGGGGTGAAAATCTCTTGATTGGACACAAGAGGAGAAAGAACAGAGATTGGGTTTGGAGGAACTATGGCAACGGTAGAATCTTCGCACTAGGATTGAAAACAAGACAACTAATGAATGGGTTTAGAGAAACCGCATTGAGGTGGAAATCTCTGGACTAGACTCAAGAAGATGGAATCTAAAGACTTGGTCCGGAGGAACTGTATGGAAGGTAGAATCTTTTAACCATGCATGAGAAGAGGAAGAATAGCGATTAAGTCCAAAAAAATCGTACCAATGGTAAAATCTCTAGACTGGACTTAGGAAGGTAGATTAGTGAAAGCTAGGTCTGGAGAAACCGCATCGAAGCAAAATCTTGGATCCACCATAGAGGAAGATAGATGACGAAATCAAACACCGAAGAAAATGAAATTAAAGTTGAAACCTTCAAAGTTACCTAAAACTTCTAAAAGACTGAAAATAATCTTGGAGTTAGTACACATTTTTCTAGAATGCTGCAAATCATTATAACAAATACTATTCCAATTGAAGTTCCAAAAAGTATTGTCTTCTAGGGTGATAAAATTGTTATAATGTTAGGGCTTACCATTATAATGAAAATCTGAAAAACTAACCTTTTAAATTTTAAGATGAATATTCATTGTAAAGACTTAAGATTGCAAATTTGAGTTGTCAATATATGCTTCTTCAATTTAACTAATGAAAATGGATAGATGATCGTACACTCATATTGCTCATGTAGTTTAATGAAATATAGATGTTGAATCTAAAAACACAACCCAACCTATGTACAGAAGGAGAAAATAAAAGTTTTGCAAACAAACCATTGAGATCAATTAATTATATCTTATATTTTTACCATCACATGCTGCATTTGGAGCTATGCCTACTCCTTCAAATTAATGGAAGAGAAATAGTTTCTGCAATAATTCAATTAGCTAATTATAAGTCAAAAAACAGTTAACATTGTATGAAGTGGCTTTCATTAGAAGGCATGATCATATTTGTCATATGAGCACTACATGTAGTTAATAGTAGTTGCATCATGTTGAATCACCATCAGACACCTATACTTCTATTAGTGGGAAGATTTGTAGGCTTAACCCATTCCCATTTGATCTTCTAATCAAGGAAGATACGAGCATGCATGAACCAAACGTACTTTCACAAAAATGTATACATATGCAAGGCATTGATGACATCCAAGGTTGGAAAAGAGGCACCACTATAAGCTCCACTAGTTGATGAAATGTTGCAATTGAGCTTCATAGTGGTCTTCGCTTTCCATGCATACTTCAAGAAGAGTTTACCAATCACTAAGTTTATTTATGTGGCACATATGTTTACTCTACTCCAAATTGGTGGCAATCAAATACTTTTTTGTGTCGAGGCTAAGGCTTTTTTCTAAATTTTAACTTAAGTCGTCTTCTTTCAAAATAGAGGAAGTACACGATGGGGTTGATTGGTTCCGTTTTTCTTTTTTTCTTACTCTTTTGGAAAAAAGGTTCCAAAGTATCATCCTATTTGTTTAAACGTTTTTTACTATACATCTCTATTTTTTATTATGCATTACAATGTCTACAATAATATTTATTAAACAACTTTAACATTTTATACTAAAAAATTATATTAAAATACTAACATAGTAAATCGTATAATTTTTTGAAAACAAACAACAATGTTTTTCAAAACATAAACAAACAACAATGTTTTTCAAAACATAAACAGTTCTATCGGTGTGTTTTCAATTAAAAACACTGATTTAGAGAAATTGAAAGAGGGTAGCGTTTAAGAAATGCCAACAAGAACATCCACTTTTTTCTTCCACGTACGTACACATCCAAAACGAATCCTCCAAACAAGAACGATAACAATCAATCTTTACAACTCCTTCCATCAATTTGATATTTAATTCCTTTGACATCAGCAATTATTTGATTGATATTTTACATTATAAATAGTTGACGAAATATGTATTCTAACTCGTACACATTTTTATCAATTATACATATATCAATAGGATTATAATAATAATAATAATAATATTTTCTATGTTTATTTTATGAAAATGCATATTTTTGTAAAATACTCATTTTCAATTATCCACTTATTCTTTATCAATTTTACACGTGTTTTTTATTTAAAAATAAACTTATAATACTTGTATCTATTATTTATAATATTTTAATAGGTTCATGAATTTATACATGTATCTAAATTATTAAACCTAATCTAAATTATAAAACTATGACACAATTAAACCCAAATTAACAAAATGTTGAACTGAATCGTACGAGTCTATATACTGAGGGTTATTACTTATTATAAAATGAAATGTTATGCTTGAATACATTCAACTCATGTCATTGATAAATTTGACATTTCATTCCTAGCTGGTGACCAATATATGTTGTTGGTTTAGTAAGTAAATTAATTAGACGCATATTGACTAATTTAAGGTACGTATATATATAGTACAAATGAAGGATCCCATCTTACATGCACTAGGTATTAATTGGAGAGAGAGAGGTGCATTTGAAGCTAATTGAAAAGATAAAAATGCAAGCATTAATTATGCGTTGGCATAATGGTGAGATGTAGGGCACGCAATTAACGTTACAAAATTTATACGAAAAAATGTATTAAATTGAACTCTACCAAATAAAAAAATATTACCAACATAAAAAACAATACAATGGGGAAGGGCTGGCACTCAGTCCCACCGGCCACCAGCTACGAGCCCATCGTTAAAAAAAAAAAAAAGGATAAGAATGCAAACAGCATTTACCTTGAAATAGACATACGATGCGTTTGTTTACGTTTATTCTTAATTTTGAAGTGGATTGAAAATTTTTTAGAGTTGTATAAATAAATACAATTTTTTATTATTAATATGATAGTTTTAAGATCTTAGAATACCAACTCCAACATTATACTATATTTGTTTACAAGGTAATTATTATATACATTTATTTTTCACTATACATCACAACGTTTACTAAATAATTTTCATATTTTATACTAAAAAATATACTAAAATACTTATATTATAAATCGTATACTTTTTACAATAACATGAACCTTATTTTACCTACTTTCATCGTTTAAACGAACGCACCTATGGTCCGGTTTCCTCTTTCCATCTTCCTCACCGTCACTTGAGTTTTATTTACAGCTGAAGATGAGGTGCTAAAAAAGGCATAGACGGTCGCATTTGATTTAGATCGATCATGTCAATTAAAAGATTGGAGAATGTATCAGGAGCCTATAACCCTACAATCAAGAAAACTTCTATTTGACGTGTACCATTAATTCAAAATTAGTCATATTATCGTGTCAATAGCATGGTTATAATTTTACAATCTTACGATCCATAATTTAAATCAGTCTAAGGAGCATCATTCTCCCCTGCACACACGAATCATAACGTAAATGTGCGCCGCTCCTTGCCAACACAGAAACCACCTCCATGCTAGCTAGCCCTCCTCTTTATTGTTTTGCTTCTCTCCAGTTCCATCTTGATTTGTACACTTTGCCAAAGCTTGATGGGTTGTTTTGCTAGAGTCTGTGCTCACGGTGGCTTCCACAACCTCCCCTCTTCTGTTCACATGCATGCTCCTCTCTCTCTCTCTCTCACACACACACATTAATTTGTTGTCACACCTTTTTCATATGTTGGCAGTGTCATTGTACACCACCTCACAAGCCCAGTGGTGGAATAGAACGCGCGCAGATCAGAATTTTTCCTCATTCACTCCTCTATATAAATGAGCAAATCAGAGTGCCATCTTCCCCCCATTTCCACCCTCAGGTTTTTTAACCATTGCCTTGTGCAAGTACCCGAGGGTTTTCCTCTTTTCCCTCGAGGAAAGGAGAAACCCTTACTCTTTGTACTCTCTTTCCTTCTCTCACCTATTCTTTTCTAGTTGATTGAACTAGGACAGTGGAGAGATGGCCGCCGGAGCCTTGCGCCACACCTTTGCCTTCGCCTTAGGCGTCCTAGGTATGATCAACCCAAGCCGGACCTGCACCATCTTTCACCTACATATTGTTTTACATATTGTTCTAGTTCAGCTGGAATCGTCGATCCGTAGGTCGATATATGCCGATGGCCATCCATCCATGTTCAAAGAGCATTCGTTCTGTGTTTTAATTCTTCCTGGAAATTAACCTACCGCCATGCATATAATATTGTGCAATTTCCAAACGTGCATTTTGATTACCAGCTGTGGTAGCCACCGAATTAAGATGATTAATACTATATATTTCACAAGACGACTCATTAATTAATTAATTAATTTTAAGCACATATGTACCTTGTTAATTAATATTTCTTTTACATTAATTGTTGGAAACCATCGTGCACAGGGAACCTCGTCTCCTTCGCCGTGTACCTCGCTCCAGCGTAAGAGATACATGATTACTTAATTGTCTCATCCATCGCCACTAATCCATCCATTAATCCTTGGTTATGATCCGCAACCCGTGATCCTTCCTTAATTAATAATGCATACGTGTGTTGTTAATTGTCCTCCTCGGTCAGGCCGACGTTCTACAGAGTGTACAGGAAGAAATCCACGGAAGGGTTCCAGTCGGTGCCGTACGTGTTTGCCCTCTTCAGTGCGACGCTGTGGATCTACTACGCCAGCGTCAAGGTCAACGACACCTTACTCCTCAAGACCATCAACGCCACCGGTTGCGTCATAGAAACGTTCTACATCGCCATGTTCCTCCTCTACGCCCCCAGGCACTCGAGGGTACGCACGCACGTGTGTGTGTCTCCCTCTCTCTCTATATATACATAAATTAATCCACCTATCGATTCTCCTTTTGTTAACATCAACGTCGTACGTCGACAGATCTCCACTCTGAGATTGCTGCTAGGTCTGAACGTGTTGGCGTTCGGTCTGATCGTGGTCTGCACTCTTAAACTGGCCGAAGGCAAGGAACGTGTCCGACTTCTCGGGTGGATCTGCTTAAGCTTCGCCGTCGCCGTGTTCGCCGCTCCGTTAAGCATCATGGTACGTACCTACGCGTGTTATATATGCCCACGTCAAGTGCTAGCTAGTACTATGAAGCGCGCTTTTTGTGTTAATTAATTAAATTAATCTAGCCTCTTTGATGAACTTCATCCACTTTGTTCTGTATATGTGTGCAGAGGATTGTGGTAAAAACCAGGAGTGTAGAATTCATGCCGCTGTCGCTTTCGCTGTCCTTGACTCTCAGCGCCGTGACGTGGTTCCTCTACGGCTTTCTCATGAAGGACTACTACGTCGCCGTAAGAAACCATACATTCGAGAAACCAGCTGTTCCACTTTCCATCGATCTCAGCCCATCTTGCAACAGACACATCTTGATTTAGAGATTGGTTTCTTTGTCCAGATGCCTAACGTGGTAGGGTTCGTGCTGGGGTTGGCCCAGATGGTGCTGTACTTGTGCTACAAGAATGCCAAGCCCAATGTTGTGGTCACGGCCCCCGATGTCGTCAATGTGGGCCTACAGGAAACTCGGCACGACCAGGAGTACCATCAGCCCGCCGAATCCACCGTCCGCTGCGGCGTTGTCGGGCAGACGAAGGTAAGTGGTGGTGATCTCCAAGTGCCGGAACCAACATCGCTTGCCTGATATACCCATCACCGCGTGCGTGTCGATCCATCGTACGTAGTCATATATATGTTTCGTGTTATCACTCGTACGCTCGACGAAACTTAATTAATGAGATGAAATGAAAAAAGAAGAGAGAATAAATGTATGACAGCTACATAGGTTGTGGAGGTATGGCCTTGACGAGATACATGATTAATAAAAAGCAAGATCGATGTGATCAAGGTCGTTTAAAAATCCTGGGCTGCGTTCGGCATTTAAAATCTAAGAGTGAATTTTTCATTTTCAATTATTATGATTGGAGTACCGTTATGCACAACTTCCGATTTTTTTTTTACCAATGAAAGAGAGAAATACGAGTAAAGTGTTGTCAAATGTCTACAATATATGAAATTTTTTTTCGCAACCTGCCAAATCCATTAAAGGTTTTTGTCGTCCCGCCAAAAAAAAACCCTGTCACTCTTCTTTACATTGAAAGAATCTGAACTAAAAAAATTATTAGCACCCATGAACATTTGTAGTTAATTTTAAAAACCTGAATATATATGCATAAATATTTGAAAATGCTCAGTAAAATTGTAGATTTTCGTTAAATTATTGTGAACACCTGTTAACAACACAACTTTTAGTAAATAAATTTCAAAAAAACTTTTAATAAATTTCAAGTAGTAGGTGTAGGTAAATTTGCATAATACATGAAATTTCATAAGATTTTTGTATGTTGAATGGGGAATAAATTTGTGAATAAGTGGTCATTAAAGATCAATAATAAGGAAGATATGAAACAGATGAAATAAAGGATAATAAATGGAAAATAAATAGACAACCATTTTTTTACATTGATGAATGTAATGTCCGTTGGGAGAAAAAGAAGAGGAGAGAGCATATGAGTGGTTAAGGTCTCCCCTATAAATAGAGGGGGAGAGTAAGGGAAGTGGGAACATTCAAAAATAAGAACTTACTTTATTTTTCTCTCCACGTACCAAAGCCCTCATCTTTGTTAGCATCTTTCACCTCTATCGATCAATAGTGGTATCAGAGCCACCTTGATCTGCCATTGTCATTTGCATGTTGTTTGCGCACGCGCACAACCCTTCCACATGCTTCGCCTCCTCCACTACATCTGAGTTCGTCGTTGCCTCCTTGTTTGTGTGCTGTCCACCTGTGTGTGCATCTCCTTGCATGTATTGCCGTCGCTCCTTGCCTTCTCTTGCCACGAGCAGCCTTTGCCTGTGTATCCACCCCGATTGCACATCTGCCCTAGCCGTTATGTCCCTCACACACGTCAACTGTCACTACTTTTGCCTTGCGTGTGTTGACAGCTACCCCACCCCATGCGTTCATCGTCGTTCACTTGGTTGCCATCCCACCCACGTGTTTGCCATTGCTCGCTCCTCCTCCTTCACCCCTCGGTTGCGTGCAACTGCCTCGTCCACTCATTCACCCCCTTTTTGGTACTTCAGTGGAGGTTAGGGATTTCAAAAAAAGAGAGTAGAGTATTTCTTTTAAAAAATAATTGATATATGCATTGTTTAAAATAAAAGGAAAGAAATTTTATTACATTGCTTATTTGGTTTGTGATTGCATGTATTTGATTTATTGATATATGCATGATATTATAATTTTGATACACTTGTTATTGGAATAAATTTAAAAATAATCAATATTATTATATATATTGCATGCTTTATAGTTTAAAATTATTTCAAGTTGCATGTTTATTTTAAATTAAAACTTCTTATGATAATGTATGTTTTAATTGATTTCCATAAAGAAGAATTAAATAGAAATCTTGTTATAAGGTTTTTATTGTTATTGATTGATTATTCTATTGTTCTTCTTCTTGCATGTTTAAGATTAAATTTAAACTGATTCAATTTTGATAATTTAGGATCATTACAAATATTAGTTTTGCCTAAATAATATTGCATGCATTAAATTGTATTAATTGTTGATTATTTGAATTAAAATTTTCTATAATTTCTGGAATAATACAAAAAAATTGGAAGTTTTATTTTTTTGTTGAAAGTTTTTATTATTTGTTATTGGTTGCAATTTTTGGAATTGAAATTAAAATTGCTATTAGGAAATTCTTGAAAAAGGTTTTATAATTTTGAAAATTATATTGTTGTAGATTTGAAAAATGGCTAACAAATTGATTTCAACCGAATTGACTAGAATTGATAAGCTGAATGGGGTGAACTACGAGATGTGGCATAGGAAAATAAAACATGCACTAGAATTTGACAATCTAGAATATGTCATTTAGGCTAATCCTTTGAAAATTGAAAATAACACTTCTGAAGTGGAAATAAGGAAAATGGAAAATTGAAGATAAGAAAGCAAAAAGTCTTATGTTCATGTTTATGGAGGGTAGCCTGATGAAATATTTTGAAATTTACACTATTGCTTACACTTTGTGGAAAGCTTTGAAAGAGAAGTATGATAAGACAATAGAAATGACAACTCAACTTCCTTTTCAAAAGTACAACTCTTGTAAAATGCAAGAGAAACAAAATGTAGTGGAACATGCCAATAACATGATAGTAATGGCAAAGGATTTAGCTACTACAAAAATACCTATACTTGAAAAACTACAGATAACAACAATATTAAATAGTTTGCCACATACTTTTGACATGGTAACCACATCTCTAAGATTTGCCCCAATTCAACTTATTGAATTACAAGTTAGGTTGGGAATTGAACGAGAAATCATGGCTAGCCGAAAACGTTTCGAAACCAATTTGGAAAAGGTGAATGCTACATTTCAGAAGCCAAGATTTGAAAAGAATCAATAGAAGAAATATGAACAAAATAATAATAGGTCAAATCAACCACAGAGAAAGAAGACATGAGGTTCTTGTCATGCATGTGGCCAATTTGGTCATTATAGGGCAAATTATCCAAATAAGGATGGAAAAACCTCGGAACAAAATAAGAGAGTATTTGTTGGTGTGGTTGAATGTAATAATGTTGTCATCCCAAATTCCAATGATTGGTGGGTGGATTCTGGTGCTACTAGGTGATTCTGATTGGTCAATCTTACAAGAAGATCAGAGTATTCACAGTACTAATACAAGTATAACAAATCTTAGAGATAATTTACCAATTAATACTAGAATTGATCAGAATTATATTAATCGAAGAATATCACAAGAATTCGAAAAACTGTTGAATAGATATGATGAATCAATACAGAAAATGAAAGACAGTAAGATGTTCAATGAGTATGAAAACAATGATTTTAATTGGGAAAACTCAAATGAAAATCAAAATTATCTAGAGGTGAATTCATTAGAAAGTATTTTATTTATAGAGGAGAACATACAACCATTTGAGGTAATGGAAGAAAATTAGTATAATGATTTAACTGCATTTAACCATATGGAGAAATTAGATGAAATTCAAAGATCCATTGACCTATTTATAAAGAATTCTAATTTATCTAAACAAGATGAAGATTTTTAGCATGAACCTGTAGACACTTGTGCAACACACACCAAATCAGTTCTATAGCGCTCCAAAAGTTGAAAATTTTAAGGAAAAAGATCAAATCTGGGAAGGGTATGAATTACTTGACTATTTGGTAAGAGACTGTTCAGTTGGACCATTTGAGGTTGTGAACCCTATTACCAAAAGTATGGAAGAGTTACCTGAGGTGTTAGCTACCCTTAAATCAGAAGGAGATTTTAGTGTTCCCATGTTAGATAATGTGTCAAAAGAAGAATCAAAAGATGTAAGTATTATATTAAGATCTAGTGTTAGTTATGAAGGTCCTGAAGAGGACGATAAGGAAGAACGAATTAATGACAATTTTACAAAGAAAGACGAAATTAAGGAAAAATCTAGTCCAGAAAACAAGGCTGATGCTGAGTTAGAGGATAATACAGAAACTGAAAATATTAAAAAATCTGAAAACAGTAAAGAAATTGAGATCAAAGTTGTTAAGAAAGATGTTATAAATGAAGATAAGTTAACAAATGGAAATCACTTTCCATTTCCACATAGAATGAGAAATGTTAAGAATCAAGAATTGGAACAAATCAGTAAAATATTTGAGCAAGTTAAAGTCAATATACCATTATTGGAAATTATTAGACAAGTTCCTTCTTATGCCAAATATCTTAAAACTCTTTGTAACAAGAAAAGAAGGAAGAAAATATTTAAAAAGGCATTTTTAGTTAAAGAGGTAAGCTCCATGTTAATTAATCCTGTACCTGAAAAATTAAATGATCCAGGAACTCTTGTTATTTCCTGCTATATAGGGGATTGTAATTTTAATACAGTGTTAATAGACTTAGGAGCTGGAATTAATGTCATACCTAGTTCTATTTATGAGAAGTTAAAATTGGATAATATCAAACCTACTAGAATAGTGATTCAGCTAGCAGATAAATCCATAAGAATACCTTTAGGAAAAGTAGAAAATATTTTAGTAAGGGTTATGGAGTTTGTCTACCTTGTTGATTTCACTATAATGGAAACAAAAGCTTTAAATATAACTCAAGATCAAGCTATAATAATTTTAGGAAGACCATTTTTAGCTACAACCAATGCTTGCATAAGTTGTAGAAATGATTGGATGGAATTAGCTTGGGGTGATCAAAAATTAGAACTGAATATTTTCAATGGAGTTAAGAAAAATTTTAAAGTTAATCTAATCGAAACTTTTAAAATAGATGAGGATTTAAATGTAGAGGAATTAGATCATGTTGAAAGATGTGAAATACTAACTAAAGAAATGTTGAAAGAGAAAATATCTGAGAAAACTGAGATTATGGATGTAAACAAAGAACAATTCGAAAAGGATAACAAATCATTAATTTTAGAATACCCTGTTCTTGAACTGAAACCACTACCAGAAAATTTAAAATATGCATTTTTGGAGAAAAATGAGAATCTACTAGTCATCATTGCTTCTAATTTAACATCAATAAAAATAGAAAATCTTTTAAAAGTGTTAAGAAAGCATAAAGGAGCAATAGGATGGCAGATGTCAAACATAAAAGGTATAAGTTCAACTATTTGCCAACATAGGATTAATTTAGAATTTGAAATTCAACCAGTTAGGCAACCATAGAGAAGATTAAATCCAAATATTAAAGAGGTTAAAAAGGAAATTCTGAAATGGTTAGACAATGATATAATTTATCCAATATCTGATAGTTCTTGGGTGAGTCCAGTTCAGGTAGTACCAAAAAAATCTGGGATAACAGTTGCAGAAAATGACAAGGAGTTAGTTCCAACAAGAGTTCAAACTAGTTGGAGGTTTCATATATATTATAGAAGATTGAATGCAGCAACTGGGAAGGATCACTTTCCATTGCCTTTTATAGATCAAATGTTAGAAAAATTGGCAGGGCATGAGTATTATTGTTTCCTAGATGGCTATTCAGGTTATAATCAAATCCCTGTTTCACTTGAGGATCAAGAGAAAACAACTTTCACATGTCCTTTTGGAACATTTGCCTTTAGTCGTATGCCTTTTGGGCTATGCAATGCACCTACTATATTTCAAAGATGTATGACAAGCATCTTCACAGATTTTATAGATGAATTTTTAGAAGTGTTTATGGATGGTTTCTCTATATATGGGGACTCATTTGAAAAATGTTTAAGTAATTTACAGAAAGTGTTAGAGAGATGTGAACATAAAAAGTTAGTATTAAATTGGGAAAAATGCTATTTTATGGTTAAACGAGGAATAGTCTTAGGACATGTTATTTTTGTTGAAGGCATAAAAGTTGACAAAGAAAAAGTGGAATTAATATCTAATTTACCTATTCCTAGAATAGTTAAAAATATAAGAGCATTTTTAGGACATGCTGGTTTTTATAGAATATTTATTAAAAACTTTAGTAAAATTGCTCGACTTTTAACTAAATTATTAATTAAGGATGCACAATTTGAATTTAACGAGGAATGCATAAAACGTTTAAAATTCTTAAAAAAGCCCTGACCACTTCACCTATAGTTTATGCACCTGTACCCTCTCTTTCATCTGGCTATCATTCGGAAGCCTATGGATGGACCGAGGTACAGAGAATTGAAAGGTGTTTGTGTGAGCACATCACCACGTGGGGTGGATGGCTCGTTGAACGGAGTCGCCACTTTATTTTTGGGTAGAAAACAAGGAAAACCAGATAGGGAAGTGTTTTTCCACCACCGAAATGATAAAACCGCAAGAATGATGTAAAATTGTGTAACTCTATGCGAAACATGAGAGAACTGGACATGGGGCTCAGGATACTATTGGGGAAGGTGTTAGGCACCCCTAGACAGCCTAGGCAATCCTGGCCTCTCTTCGGTTCTAAAACGGAAAACCATGATAGTCAGCCTGGCCAAACATGGCCTCATCCTGGAAGACTTTCCAAGGGATCAGGGGAGCAGCTTTGCTTCCCCTGGCAATTGGGAACCGTCGGGGTGTACATACTCATACACCCGGATGGCCGGCATCAGCAGGGATGTATGCCGACGGCCTCATCCTGGAAGCCTTTCTGGGGCATCGGGAGGGTAGCTTTGCCTTTCCTGATAAAAAGGAATCGTCGGGGTGTACATGCTCGTGCACCCAGATGGTCGACGTAGGCAATGATGCGTGCCGACGGCCTCATCCCGGAAGCCTTTCCGGGGTATCGAGAGGGTAGCTTTGCCTCCCCCGGTAAAAGGGAACTGTCAGGGTGTACATGCTCGTGCACCCAGATGATCAGCATCGGCAATGATGCATGTCGACGGCCTCATCCTGGAAGCCTTTCCGGGGCATCGGGAGGGTAGCTTTGCCTCTCCCGGTAAAAGGGGAACCGCCAAGGTGTACATGCTTGTGAACCCAGGTAGCCGGCGTCGACATCCCAAAAGCCTTTCCGGGGCATCGTGAGGGCAACTTTGCCTCTCCTGGTAAAAGGGAACCGTCGGGGTGTACGTGCTCGTACACCCGGATGGTCGGCGTCGGTAGGGATGCATGCCGACGACCTCATCCCATAAGCCTTTCCGGGGCATCGGGAGGGCAACTTTGCTCCTCTTGGTAAAAGGGAACCGTCGGGGAATACATGCTCGTGCACCTAGACGGCCGGCGTTGGCGATGATGCATGCCAACGACCTCATTTCGGAAGCCTTTCCTAGGCATCGGGAGGGCAGCTTTGCCTCTCCCGGCAAGGTAAGCAAAAAATAGATGAAAACGTGAATATAGACGTCGCAACCCCCGCAACGGACTTCTGGCTGAAAATCCAGAAATTTGGTGGGTCAACTCGTCAGCCTACCGGGAATCCGGCTCTAGGACCGGATGTTCACCCGGTTTTCTGCCTCAACCTTCGGATGTAGAGATTTGTACATCTAGTCTCGAGAGACGGGAGATGTGGACACCTTTAGGGAGATGGCCGTCTCTAAGCGGAGACGATGCATCTGACGATGGCCAGTCGTTTTAAAGAAAAAGGACAGGGGAAAAGTTAACGATGCATTCGTAGAATACGTAAGAAAACACGAGTTTCCATTTAAAAAGACTCGATGAAGAGGTCGCAACCGAACTGTTCTCAATCGTACCAGGTGGATTCACCCGGCCGGGAGGGAGGCTTCCGGTACCTTCAAAAGTGTATTCGAAGGAATAACACCTAGGCATGTCCTCCGACCTTTCCCTTGCATGGGGAGGGTCCAGTATGGTCGGGGCTCAAGAAAATGAGGCTAAATCATACGTACGACAGTAGAGAATGAGGGAACTTACTTGCAGGGAGTCATCGATGGCGATCAGAGGTCCTTGCTCTGGGGCGGTGAAAGGGCGTCGGGGCTCTGAGTAGCTCTCCTCCTTCAGAATCTCGAAAAAGCGGTCCAAAAGCCTTCTTTTTAATGGAGTGGAAGGTCCCTTTATATAAGGAATCACCTTCCTTCTTCGGGTGATCCTGGGATGGAAACTCTGCGTACATCTTGATTCAATCGCACGATCTGCGTGATTGATTGATTGCGAGATTTAAGTAATTAAATCTTGCCGTATCTTTCCAATTGATTCGAATTATCTTCCTAGGTGGCTATCCGGCATCCGCGGTGCATTAGCCGGTGCCGGGTAGTGGGGATCGGGTTGCGCTAGGAATATAGCCAGTGATTTAGGGGAATAGGCTGCGGCGGATAGCCAGGATTGTGCGCCGACTGAGGCTCCGGCAACCATGTCCTTTTCCCCGGAAAATAGAATGGGCTTGTTGACGAGTGTACCTACATGTTGGTGGGAGAGTTAGAGATCGTCCACTGGGGTATTTTACCGGCATGCTGGTGGTTGGCCGGTTGATTTACCTAGCCACCTGATAAGTCTTGAGCATGGGCTTCAATGCTAGCAAAGTAGGACTTTTCCAGGGAGGAGTTCGGGGGAACCAACTACCGGAGTGATATACCGACATGCCGGTGGACGACCGGTTGACCGCCCGATAGATCCTTAAGCATGGGGTTCAACAGAATGCCCCTCCCTAGGCGAGGTTGTATGACCTTGGTGGAAGGAAACCGACGTCCTAGGGTTGAATGACCCTCCATGCGTAAGTGATAAATAATGCGAGGTTTCACACTTTGTGAATATCCATCGCTTGTTATGAAATAAACTTTCCTGGAAGGCATCAGGAAAAGTCTTAAGTGGTTCAGAGAGGATGCACTCTGAACCGGGATGGCTGGATTTATGCTCTCGACATCTTAACCGAGAGTTGCCATGGTAGTGTGGACTTACACTTCTGGTTGCCTAACCAAAAGATTCCTTGAATGGAGATGGACTTATACTTTCGGTTTTCTAACCGAAAGACGCCTTGAGGGGCTGTTGGGCTTACACTTTCAGCTTTCTTAACTAGAAGCCACTTTGGACGAGCCGGCCTGTCGGGTGGTGAGCTGGAAAGTTCTCCTTGCCATTAACTAGCGGACATTAACCCCGTGTAGGGACGTGTCATGTCTGTGGTCAGGAATCTACGTAGGGAATCGTCTTGTCACCTTTTTCTCAATTTTTGCTTGGCCGATTTTTTAACCGGCGGCCGCCTTGGGTGCCGACAGCCGGGTGGTATTTTTTCCTATAAATAGGGGTGCGAGGGCACCCAAAACCTTCATCCCTTCCCCTTGTTTTCTCCTCCTTCTCATTTTCTCCACCACCTCATTTTCTTCACCTTCTCATTTTCTCCCCCTTCTCATTTTCTCCACCTTCTCATTTTCTCCACCATCTTCCCTTTTTAGTCTCCTCCTCCATCGGCCACTTCTTCCTCACTTTCTTCCCATTCTTCGTCAGCGGCAGTGTTCTTCCTCTTTCACCGGCGGTGGTGTTGCAGCCTCTTTCAGCGCATCTCGATTTGGTCGTTGGTGGCATTGGCGTTTTAGCCGAATCATAGGTAGCGACATCCGGCACTTCGAGTCGGGTATTGTGCTGCTGCAACTCCTTTGCTCCGTGGGTGTTTGTTTCGTTTGGGTCGCCATGTCTCATGAGCGATGAGCGGCTACCAGCTGATTTACCCGGTAACCGACCATTTCCCAACGTGACGGCTCATCTGGCACGGGTCCTCGTACTGGCGTCCAGCTATCTGAGCTGGGCGATGCGTGTGGGTGGGTCCCCTTCGTTCCTGCAACAAACGGTTATCGTCCCGACGTTGGACACGGCCGAGGTGCCAACCATCTGTGGGTAGCCATGTCTCCTAAGCGGCAATCAGCTGATCAACCCGACTGGCTTATTTACCTGCACACTCATTCATACATTAGTTTTCGAGGGTGGGGAGGAGGTGTCGTTTCCTCCCCTTATCTGTGAATACAAGTGGTGAGGTGTGTGAAGGTGTTGAGACATTCCCTTGTGGCCCTGCCTCTCAAGTCCTGCCTCGTTGGTTCTGCAAAGGTGGCAGGTGCCAAGTCTATTCGCCGATGTTTTAGGAATAGTGGCATGGAAGAAGTGAGGGGATTTTTCAAGTGGCTACTTGTGATGGAGTCCATGCAAGGTGGCTGTTCCAACCCAATAGTGCTATCCGAACCTGTAGGGGAATGAATGATGGCTCACCTCACAACAAAAGGGAACTGCTGGACATTCACACGGGTGTATTTGGAAACGTGGTTCCTTTGTCCAGCGGAAGTGACCCTAAAGCAATCAAAACAGGTCGAGAGGAGAGATCCAAAAGCTATCCTTCTGCCCATAGTTATGCTGATTCTTCCTCACAAGTTCACTCTGGGGTGCGGCAATAACGGATAGAATATTGTGGGTTTCAGAAATATGGGCATCAGAACCCGGGGGTGGAAGCGACTTTCAGCGGGATGCCAAGCCCAATGCTGCTGAGGACGTAGCTGCTAGCAGGTCTTCTGTGAGGGATGCCAAGCCCAATGCTGCTGAGGACGTAGTTGCTAGCAGGTCTTCTGTGAGGGACGCCAAGCCCTATCTTGACAACTTAGTTGGGATGTCAAGTCCTAGGACAAGAGAAAAGGGAGAAGTGGGTGTTGGCAAATAGGTTCTGGCACCCAGTTGTTTTGGCGAACTTTGATGGGTTGCCAAGCCTTGAAGAGAGGGGACACTTGGTTAATTGTGACAAACCTGGATTACTCACTCCATTTTGCCTTGACACCGTCGGAGTCAAACAAGTTGGGTGCTTAGGTTTTTGATGTAGAAACCCGGATGTAGTTGGTAACACTCCTGGGGTTGGTAGTTCATCCCAGAGGTCTGGATAGCACTTCTTGAGCCGGATGTGCCGCTTGCTGTTGCACACTGTTCTCACCGTTGGCCGTGGATGCGGCTACCGGGTATGTCAGATGTGGCAGACGGTGGAAGGCCAGTTGGACGGTGGAGTGTGTAAGTATTGAGGCAACAGGTTGTGGATGAGGGCCAGGTCGTTTGCCGGCTTCCTAGTGTTTCTTTCGATGGATGGTGACCCGGTCATTTTGTGGCTCTGAGACTGAGGGGGCACGAAGACCTTCTGGTGGACTGAGACCTGGAAAACATACCAACTTTTGGGGTGAAGGTTTGGCTAGCTCTGTCGACCCTCTTCCTTTCCAGTACGGACGAGGCAAGATGACTGGAGGGCTGGACCTGCCTATCGTGTGTGCATCATGCGACATGTGAGTCATATGAGGCGATTCACCGAGGAAAGTAGCATACCTGTTAGGAGCTGACCTCTCGGTCAGTCGATGGAGAGTCAGGCGGAGACGTAGGCGGTCAGCTTGTCTGAAGGTGGCGGCCGTGATGAGCCTCGGTTGAGTACGCGATGTGCTTGTCACGTACAGCCACGGGGAGCTAGCCTCATGGTCAACTGGTGGGGCGTCAGTCTGAGACGCCAGTGGCCGGCCTGTTTGAAGGCGGCGGTTGTGATGAGCCCCAATCAAGTACACTATGTGCTTGTCATGTACGGCCGTGGGGAGCTGGCCTCTTGGTCAACTGGTGGGCATTGGTTTGAGACGCCGGTGGTTGGCTTGTCTGAAGGCAGCGATCGTGATGAGCCCTGGCCTGTCACGTACGACCGCGGGGAGTTGGCCTCTTGGTCAGCTGGTGGGGCGTCGGTTTGAGACACTGGTGGCCGGCCTGTCTGAAGGCAGTGATCGTGATGAACCCTGGTCGAGTACGCGATGTGCTTGTCACGTATGGCATGGGGAGTTGGCCTCTCGGTCAACTGGTGAGGCATCGGTTTGAGACGTCGGTGGCTGGCCTATCTGAAGGAAGCGACTGTGATGAACCCCGGTCGAGTACGCGACATGCTTGTCACGTACGGTCGCGGGGAGTTGGCCTCTTGGTCAACTGGTGGGGCGTCGGTCTGAGATGCCAGTGGCCGGTGGTGGACATCGACAGCTGGCTTGTCTGAAGGCAGCGGCCGCGATGCGCTCTGGTTGCTTTGTCTATGGGTAGAACTTCTTTAACTGCGATAGATTGATCGGGCCGAACTCTTATTGTGTGGCCTCATCGAAGAGGTAGGTAGCCTCTTCGCTGAGGGTCTTGGTGATGACGTATGGGCCATGCCAATTTGGGGAGAACTTTCCCATGGAGCCTGTTGGGAAGGTGGCACAGAGGACTAAGTCACCGGGCGTGAGGAGCCAGGGACGGACTTTCTTAGCGTAAGTCCTTGCCATCTTCCGCTGATAACTTTGGGCGTGGTCCAATGCTCTCAATCTTCTCTCATCTAGGAGATTGAGTTGTAGTAGATGTGATTCCGACCACTGGTCATCGGAGTCTACTTCCTCCTTGAGGATGTGGAGGGATGGAAGCTCTACTTCCATCGATAATACCGCTTCAGACCCATACACCAATGAGTATGGTGTTGCTCTGGTGGCGGTTCATAAGGACGTTCGGTAGGCCCAGAGTGTGAGTGGGAAGTGGTCATGCCAGTCCTTGTGTGTCCGGACCATCTTCTTGAGGATCCGGACCAATGTCTTGTTAGCCGCTTTGACCGCTTCGTTCATCTGTGGCTTGTAGGGGGACGCCCTTAGGTGGTAGATACGGCACTACTCAAGGTAGCTAGAAACCTACTTGGCTGTAAAGTTGGTGCTGTTGTCAGTTGTAAGCGTTAAAATTGTGCTTCTTTTTATACTATTATTCATGTCTTTTAGAGATTAAATGATAACAAATGCATGATCATAATCAAGATTTTATTATTTTAGCATTTGATTGATTATGCATAAAAATATGATTAAATAATCAAAAATGCACAATTTTACCATGTTATATGATTTAATGCTTATGGAAATGAATCCAACCTTCTTGAGATGAAATTTATTTACTTTTGTAGTTTTTTTGTATGTTTTGATGTGTTTGTTTTGAGTTTTGTAAGATAAATAAATGGAAATCAAGGATGGAGATCAATCCACACCTTACGATTTCCCTATAAAAAAAAAACCTCAAAAAAATCTCTCTCTTGGCCATTTTTGCTAGTAGGGCTCCATCTTTTCACGATTCCAACACCACGCCGCCGTCGCCGCCTCCTTCCACGTACGCCGTCGCCGTCGCATCCTTCCACGTACGCTGCCGTCGCCTCTTCGCGTTTCCAGCACGCGTCTGCCCCTTTCCACGCCTCTTCGCGTCCGCCCCCTTCCATGTTCGCTGCTGCTGTCGCCTCTTTGCGTTTCCAACACGCATCCACCCCCTTCCATGCCTCCAGCACCATCGCCTTCTTCCTTTTCACGTTGCCAGCGTCCGTCCGCCCCCTTTCACGCCTCCCATTAGGGCTCGGAATGGGAGCTTGAAGAGGAGAGAAAGGGGACATCAAGAGGAGGTGTTGTTGCTCTCCATACCGTAAATTTCAGTAGGTTGTATCTGTGTCGTCGTCCGGTGATTCTCCTTCCGTTGGAGCCTTTCATTATGGCTCAGAATGGGAGTTTGAAGCCCAGCGATTGGTGCTACCGCAACCACCATTTCAGCAACAAAAGAGGCATCATTTCAGAGCTTTTTAAAGCAAGGTTCGTAGCTGTCCACTCCCTCTTTCGGAGCCTCTCATTAGGGCTCGGGGAAGAGGCTTGAAGGGGCTATTCCGAGCTTGATAAGACCACTTCAGCAGCCATTTCAGCATTGGATCATGCTGGCCACTCCCTCTTCCGAAGCCTCTCATTAGGGCTCGGGGAAGGCAAATGGCTCTTATGATCAGGTGACTCCCCACATTTTTATGTGTATGCTTGTCCAACCTAGGGAACTAGTGTGTTGTGAGGATTGTGAGCCACCTTAGTGCCTAACGATTTGTTGTACCCGCCTGCTTGAGGTGTCATGCCGTCGAGCTTTGTATGCTGCTTTGGCCGCCTAGTGCATGAGGAGTGGGAGGGGCAGAATGCCCCTAGTTTTGCCCCTGTTGCAAGGACCGACGACCGTGTCGATAGGAGGGGGAACCCAAGTGGAGTCTCGGACGAGGATGCAGTGGACTGGTCACGTTCACCTATTCGAGTGACCGTGGCGGAGGAGGGGCAGAATGCCCCTAGTTTTGGCCCACGACGTTGGCTAGTATTCTGCGTGTGGAAGGTGTTACCTAGACTGAGCAGGCTGGCTGTCCTGACTCCGTGATGTGGCACCCCTGTCGAGAGTTGACAGTTTCAAGATGATCGTATCGGTGATCGAAAGGTTCTCTACTGTGTTCCATGTGCCAAGCGAGATACTTGGTATGATTGCCAAGTCTCGGCCCCATTGTTGGGTGGCTGCTGAGGACGCAGCTATCGGCACACTTGTGCATGGGATGCCAAGCCCCATTGTTGAAGGAGCAGGTTCCAGTGTGAGTCGCTTGGAAGCCCTTAGGCTTGCCTCTTGACGTTGATGACCTACAAGCCTGGGGTGTCCCCACCTTGGTCATTAGGTGGGTGTTGTGGTGCTAAGTGGAAGGAGAGGGGGACGGAGCGCACCTTGCTGTCCCCTTTCCTTGCACAAGCTAGTCGGACGCAGTGTCCACTTCCAAAGTTCTTCCCCGTAGGATGTGCGATGGCGGGGGAGGCTGGTGAAGTGTTAGAAGTTCACTGCATGTCGGAGATTCTCTGAACAACAGCAACAAACTGTCTTCGGGCTCTTGGTCTGGCTGCGGGTTGTCCTCCCAAGGGTCCATGTGCCTGGACAGATAGTCAAAGGTAGTTGGGTTCTGGAGATCAGGTGGTGAGGTGGCAGCCGGCTCTAGCGTCAGGTCGACCCGGAAGATGCTACGATGGCCACGGACTGTCCTGGGTGGTAATAATTCTCTGCTAGTATAATGATGACCTCCCCCTTCCACAGGAATTTGAGCATCCTGTGAAGGGTGGAAGGTATGATGGAATTTTGGTGGAGGAATGGGCGGCCCAAGATGAGATTGTAGCTTGGGGGAATGTCCACCACATGTACCAGAACATTGAAGGCTGCTGGTCCGATGACGAGGGGAAGGACAACCACACCTTTGGCTTCATGGAGAGTGCTGTCGAACCCTCTCATTACTCGGTCCGTGGGGAGTAAGTCTTGTTCTTTAATCCCCAACTTGTGTAGGACCTGTAGTGGGCATAAGTTTAGCCCTGATCCATCATCGATCATGACCATGGTGTACCCTCTCTTTCATCCGGCTATCACCCGGAAGCCCATGGGTTTGTGTGAGCGCATCACCACGTGGGGCGAATGGCTCATTGAACGGAGTCGCCACCTTATTTTTGGGTAGAAAGCAAGGAAAACCGAATGGGAAAGTGTCCTTCCACCATTGAAATGATAAAACCACGGGAAACATGTAAAATCGTGTAACATGAGAGAACTGGATACGGGGCTCAGGGTACTATTGGGGAAGGTGTTAGGCACCCCCAGACAGCCAGTGCATTCTCGGTCTTTCTCCGGCTCTAAAAATGGAAAACCACAACAGTTAGTTCGGCCACACATGGCCTCATCCTGGAAAAACTTTCCAGGGCATCGGGAGGAATAACCTTGTCCCTTCTAGTGAAAACAAGTGAGGGTTGACCAATGTGACGATTCGCATGGGGTCCGATGATAAACGGGAGAGAGAAGGATATGACGGTCACCAATACGGACCATTCAGCTGAAGAGCTGAAGGTCTGGTAAGATGGTCGGCTGGAACGCCAGATTTCTGGGTAAAAACACCGGTTGCCGCGTATCGTGCCGCCTCTCCTATTGGGGACAAGAGTTCGTGTTCCCAGCTTGGCTAGGACCGGCACGGATGCATGCTGGTGGCCACATCCCTGAAGCCTCTTCGAGGCATCTGGAGGGCAGCTTTGCTCCTCCCGGAAAAAAGGGAACCACCAAGTTGTACATGTTCATACACCCGAACGGCTGTCGTTGGCAAGGATCCATGTTGGTGGCGTCATCTCGGAAATCTTTCTAGGGCATCGGGAGGGTAGACTTACACCTCTCGGAAAAATGGGAACCACTGGGTTGTACATGTTCGTATGCCCGAACAACCGCTGCCGACAAGGATGCATGCTGGTGGCATCATCCCGGAAACCTTTCCGGGGCATTGGGAGAGTAGACTTACACCTCCTGGGAAAATGGGAACCGTCGGGTCGTACCTGTTTGTACGCCCGAACGACCGTCGACGGCAAGGATGCATGTCGGTGGCGTCATCTCGAAAACTTTTCCAGGGCATTAGGAGGGTAGACTTACACTTCTCGGGAAAATGGGAATCGCTGGGTTGTACTTGTTCGTACACCCGAACGGCCGCCGCCGGCAAGGATGCATGCCGGTGGCATCATCACGGAAACCTTTCTGGGGCATCGGGAGAGTAGACTTACACCTCCTGGGAAAATGGGAACCGTCGGGTCGTACCTATTCATACGCTCGAATGGCAGTTGCCGGCAAGGATGCATGCCGGTGGCGTCATCCCGAAAACTTTTCCGGGGCATCGGGAGGGTAGACGTAACCTCCCGGTAAAACGGGAACCACCGGGTTGTAGTTGTTCATACACTCGAACGGCTGCTGCCGGCAAGGATGCATGCCGGTGGCGTCATCCCGGAAACCTTTCCGAGGCATCGGACTTACACCTCCCAGGAAAATGGGAACCGCCAGGTTGTACTTGTTTGTACACCCGAACGGCCGCCGCCGGCAAGGATGCATGCCGGTGGCGTCATTCCAGAAACCTTTCTGGGGCATTGGGAGGGTAGACTTATACCTCCCGGGAAAAACAGCAACCATCAGGTCGTACGTGTTCGTACACCTGAACGGCCACCGCCAGCAAGGGTGCATGCTGGTGGCGTCATCCGGAAACCTTTTTGGGGCATTGGGAGGGTAGACTTACACCTCCCAGGAAAAACAGGAACCATCGGGTCGTACGTGTTTGTACACTCGAGCGGCCGTCGCCAGCAAGGATGCATGCCGGTTGTGTCATCCTAGAAACCTTTCCAAGGTATCGGGAGTGTAAACTTACACCTCCCGGGGAAAATAGGAACCGTCAGGTCGTACATGTTCGTATGCCTGAACGGCCACTGCCGGCAAGGATGTATGCCGATGGCATCATCTCGAAAACCTTTTCGGGCCATCGGGAGGGTAGACTTACACCTCCCGGGAAAACATGAGGAAATCGGATAAAACGCATAAAACCCGCTGGGAAACTCATAGTTTCCATGTAAAAGGACTCGATAGAAGGGTCGTGACCGAACCGAACTCGACCATGCTAGGTGGATTCACTCGGCCGGGAGGGTGGCTACTGGTACCTTCGAACGTGTCTCTGAAGGAATGATACCCGGGTCCGTCCTCCGTCGTTTCCCTTGCATGGGAAAGGTTTAGCATGATCGGGGCTCGAGAAAAACGTCGTAATATCATACGTGAAATGACGAGGATGGAAGGGCTTACCTGCAGGATGTCATCGGTGGTTATCGGAAGTCCTCGCTCCAGTGCGGCGAGAGGGCATCGTGGCTCTGAGCGTCTCCTCTCCTTCATAACCTCTAACTAGCGTCTTCTCCAAGGGGTGAAAAGCCTACCATTATGGGAGGGGTAGCCCTCTTTTTATAAGGGGTTACCATCCTTCTTTGGGGGGGATCCGAAGATGGAAGGCGGCACATGTCTTGGTTCAATCATGTGGTCTGCGTGATTGATTGATTACGAGATTTAAGTGATTAAATCTCATCATATCTCTCTAATTGATTTGCCTTACCTTTCTGGGTAGTTAACCAGCAGCCACTACGTGGTAGGCTGATGCCAATTAGTTCTATCTGGCTACTTCACGGGGGAGTATTTTGGCTTAGTTAGGGGTTTTGGGGAGCCGGTTGTCAGGTTTTTATATTGGTTTGCCGGCGGCAGGCCAACTGGTCCCACGATTCTTCGATTCAAGTGT
The DNA here is from genome assembly GCA_024699675.1 of Amphibolis antarctica. Taxonomy (NCBI): domain Eukaryota; kingdom Viridiplantae; phylum Streptophyta; class Magnoliopsida; order Alismatales; family Cymodoceaceae; genus Amphibolis; species Amphibolis antarctica. The sequence goes on from JAMKPZ010000319.1 coordinate 45,149, forward strand.
GGGTTTTGGGGGAGCCAGCTGCCTAGTTTTTCTACCAGTTTGCTGGCGGCAGGCCGGCTGGTCCCCCGACTCTTCAGTTCAAGTGTGGGATTTGGGGGAGCCGGCTGTCGGGTTTTTCTACTGGTTTGCCGGCGGTAGGCCAGCTGGTCCCTCGACTCTTCGGGTCAAGTGTGGGTTTTGGGGGAGCCGACTGCTGGGTTTTTCTACTGGTTTGTCGGCGGTAGGCCAACTAGTCCCTCGACTCTTCGGGTAAAGTGTGGGTTTTGGGGGAGCTGACTGCTGGGTTTTTCTACTGGTTTGCTGGCGGCAGGCTGGCTGGTCCCCCGACTCTTCTGTTCAGGTGTGGGTTTTGGGGAGCCGGTTGCTGGGCTTTTCTACTGATTTGCTTGTGGCAGGCCGGCTGGTCCCCCGACCCTTCGGTTCAAGTGTGGGTTTTGCGGAGCCAGCTCCCAGGTTTTTTACCATTTTTTCGGCGACAGGCTGGATAGTCCCCCGACCCTTTTGTTCAAGCATGGTGGTCAACACATGGGGATGCAGAGGTCCTTGTACTATACTCGGAAGTATAAGGACATGTTGTGATCGGTCCTGGCCGGTGAGAGGTCCAAGTCTGAGAAGTAGACAAAGGACGGGACTATCACTGTGGCCACTATTCCTTCTATGGCCCCGGGAGTGGGAGCGAGGCCTTGATTCACCTTTGCCACCTGTAGTGCCCTGAGGAGGGTTTCCCGGTGCTTAGTGGAGGACCGGAGTAAATCCCATAGTGAGATGTCTGCCCGTATCCCCTGCAACTTGATAAGTCTGGGGGCAGTAGTGAGTGGGCAACCGACGTTGATTAGGCGGCCACTAGTGGAGCAAGCAGACGGCCATCGGTCGATGGCTGGTTTAGCACTCCCAGGATGGAGATTCCCCCATTGCGCGACTTTGGTTGATATACCTGGCCGGACTTGGTTATAGCCGTGCATGTGGACGGTTGTTGCTGGAATGAGGGGAGAGCCAAAGAGACGATTGCCTCCTTGCCCTTACGCTACTCGAGGGAGGATGCAGCTGGCACGGTCAGAGGCGTGAATTGCTGCCTCGTCAGATGTGGTTGCAGCAGTGCTTGGGACACAGTTGTTGAAGTGACTGTGCTGGTTGGAGTGCTGGCCGTGGGAATGAGAGTTGCCGCAGACACCTTGGGGACTAAAGGGGCTACAGGGATGGCCGCTCTGACGAGGCGGCAGGAGAGTAGAGGATTCTGGGGCTACTGTAGCGTCTTCCGGGTCGCAACACCTAACATCGGAGCCGGATGCCACCTCACCACCCGATCTCCAGAACCCAACCACCTTTGACTATCTGTCCAGGTGCATGGAGTCTTGGGAGGACAACCCGCAGCCAGAGCAGGAGCCAGAAGACGGTTTGCTGTGGTTGTTCGGAGAATCTCCGGCATGCACTAAAGGTCAAACCCTTCACCAACCTCCCCGCCATTGCCCATCCTACGGGGAGGAACTTTGGAAACAGACGTTGCATCCAATTGGTTTTTGCAAGGAAAGGGGACAGCAAGGTGCGCTCCTTCCCCATCTCCTTCCACCTAGCACCGCAACACCCACCTAATGACCAAGGTGGGGACACTCTAGGCTTGTAGGTCATCAACATCAAGAGGCAAGCCTGATGGCTTCCGAGCGACTCACACTGGAATCCACTCCTTCAACAACGTGGCTTGGCATCCCATGCACAAGTGTGTCGGTAGCTACATCCTCAGCAGCCACCAACTTGGCAACTTGACCAAGTCAGTCGAGACTTGGCAATCATACCAAGTATCTTGCTCAGCATAGGAAACAACAACAGAGAACTTTCCGGCTACCGGTATGATCATCCGGAAACCATCAACTCTCGATAGGGGTGTCACATCACGTAGTCGGGATAGCTAGCCCACTTAGTTTGGGTAACACCTTCCACAAGTAAAATACTAGCCAACATCGCGAGGCAAAACTAGGGGCTGCCCCTCCTCTGCCACGGTCACCCGAACAGGTGAACATGACCAGTCCACTGCATCCTTATCCGAGACTCCACTAGGGTTCCCCCTGCTATTGACACGGCCGCCGGTCCCTGCAATAGGGGCAGAACTAGGGCATTTTGCCCCTCCCCCTCCTCATGCACTAGGCCGCTAGAATAGCAGACGAATCCCGACGACATGACACCTCACGCAAGCAGGTACGACAAGTCCGTCGCCATCTCCTTTGGAGCCTTCTCGGGGTTCACCACCCTCTCCAACCGACAGCCGGCGCACCTACCCGGCACCCAGCCAGGAGATCACGGATGTCACTCCCACCAAGTTCATCATCCAGCACACCTTCAGCTTGAGGGTTAGCAATTCGTAGAAGACCTCGACGACCCCCACCAACAAGATCAAGAACTTGAAGTGGTCGGTCCATGGGTCCAACCGCCCGAATCCACCAGTATAACTTCTACTGACAAAGTTGAACTTGTAAACCTTGGGGATGAACAACATCAAAAAGAAATGAAAATTAGCAAAGAGGTACCTGAGCCCTACCAACAACAACTCCTCACACTCCTGTGAGAATACGTGGAAGTGTTTGCATGGGATTATGAAGACATGCCCGGTTTGGATGAACGAGTAGCAGTCCACCAACTACCCCTCAAATCGGGAGCCCGTCCTATGAAGTACAAAGCTCGACGGATGAGACAAGAATGGGCCCAAAAGCTGAAGGAGGAAGTTCACAAGCAGTTGAACGTCCAGTTCCTCCAACTAGTCTTCTACTTGGAATGGGTGTCAAACATGGTACCCGTACCAAAGAAGGACGGGTGAGTACGCATGTGTGTCGACTATTGGGATCTCAACAAGGCTAGCCCCAAGGACGACTTCCCACTACCACACATAGATGTCTTGGTAGATGACGCTGCCAAATACGGGGGTGTATTCTTTCATGGATGGATTCTTTAGGTACAACTAAATCCTCATGGCAGAGGAAGATAAGGAGAAGACCACATTCACAACCCCTTGGGGCGTCTTCTGTTATAGGGTGATGCCATTCGGGCTCAAAAATGTTGGTGCTACCTACCAAAGAGCCATGACCACCCTCTTCCATGACATGATGTACAAAGAAGTCGAAATCTATGTCGACGATATGGTAGTGAAGGCACACACTCATCAACAGCATCTCAAGCACTTGAGAAGATTGTTTGAGTGTCTAAAGAAGTACAAGCTCAGGTTAAACCCATCAAAATCAACATTCGGGGCCACCACCAGAAAACTCCTCGGCTTTGTCATCAGCAAACAAGGAATTGAGGTAGATCCCGACAAAGCAAAAGCAATCTTAGACATGCCTCCGCCACAGACGGAGCAACAAATTCGGAGCTTATTGGGAAGGCTACAATACATCGGGAACTTCATCTCACACCTCACGTCGATTTGCAAGCCCTTCTTCAAGTTGTTGAAGAAAAATGCCAGCTTCACGTGGACAGTGGAATGCCAAGTTGCCTTCGACCACATGAAGCGACAGCTATCTCGACCGCTGGTTCTCGTGCCGCCTCATCTAGGGCGGCCACTCTTCCTATACATGTCAGTCATGGCCTCCTCCATGGGCACAATGTTGGGCTAGCATGATACTACCGGCAGAATCGAGCATGCCATATACTACCTTAGTAAGAAATTCACTGTGGTAGAGGAACGGTATGAGCTGATAGAAAAATACTACCTCTCATTGGTTTAGACGGTGAAAAAGCTACAACACTACCTAGTGGCCTACTCGGTTCTATTGCTTAGCCGTCTGGATCCCCTGTGCTACCTCTTCGACCAGCCAACCTTGGTAGGTAGGTGCGTAAAATGGCAAATGCTCCTTGCCGAGTTCGACATCCAATACGTATCCCAGAAATCCATGAAGGCCCAAGCCATGGCCGACCAGCTGGCACATCAGCCCTTGCCAGATTATTAGTCATTAGAGGACTCGTTCTCAGACGAGCCCATCTTCACCATTGACGAGTTGGATCCAGACTAGCCGGATCTAGACCAGTCGGAACCCCATACCTTGTGTTTCGATGGAGCAGTCAACACCAAAGGCCGCGGGGTCATCCCAGTGGATCCCCAAGGACGAATGCTACCTGTAGCCAAGCAACTTCTCTTCACATGCTCGCTTAAGGAGGCAGAGTACGAGGCTTGCGTCATGGGACTACAACTCGCACTAGAACTTTGGGTCACCCATCTGCGTGTGTTCGGTGACGCCATGCTGGTAATCTCTTAGACCCTCAACAGGTGGAGAACTCGAGACCCCAAGCTCCAGCCATACCAGGAGCTCCTACTACGATTAGCGAGCAACTTCTGGTTCGTCCACTTCCAGTACATCGGCTGCAAGAATAACTCGTACGCAGACGCTCTAGCCGTCCTAGTGTCATGGGTAACGGTCATGGAAGGTTGGAGCATAGCCATAGAAGTCACAACACTTCACCAGCCATCTTACAGTGAGGATATCTACTACCTCATAGAAGTCCCCAGGCGAGCAGATGTTAGACCCATGGCTTTATATCCAGCTAGCCGCCCCAACAACTGGTAGACAATCAACCAACACAAAGAACTGGGTCCGATTGATGAACCGGACAATGCAGACCCCAGATCCCCAGATGACGATCTAAGGTGCTCACAGCAAGAAGACTGCCCTTGGTATTCAGATATACAAACCTTCCTGGAGATCGGAGAGTTCCAATCAGAAGCTACCACCCAAGATTGACGTACGCTGTCCAGGCTAGCAACTGGCTATGTCTTCAGTGGGGGATAGCTCTACAAGTGGTCTCACAACCAGACTCTACTCCGGTGTGTGACCGAGAGGCCAGCTCCCCGTGGTCGTACGTGACAAGCACGTCGAGTACCCGACCGGGGTTCATCACGGTCGCCGCCCTCAGACAGGCCAGCCACTGGCATCTCAGACCGATGCCCCACCAGCTGACTGACAGGCCAGCTCCCCATGGGCGTACGTGACAAGCACGTCGCGTACCCGACCAGGGTTCATCACGGTCACCGCCTTCAGACAGGCCAGCCACCGACGTCTCAGACCGACGCCCCACCAGCTGACAGAGAGGCTAGCTCCCCGTGGCCGTACATGACAAGCACATCGCGTACCTGAATGGGATTCATCACGGTCGCCGCCCTCGGACAGGTCGGCCACTGGCATCTCAAAGTGACGCCCCACCAGCTGACCGAGAGGCCAGCTCCCCATGGCCGTACATGACAAGCACGTCACATACCTCACCGGGGTTCATCACGGTTGCCGCCTTCGAACAGGCCAGCCACCGACATCTCAGACCGACGCCCCACCCGCTGACCGAGAGGCCAACTCCTTGTGGCAGTACGTGACAAGCACGTTGCGTACCCGACTGGGGCTCATCACGGCTGTCACCTTCAGATAGGTTGGCCACCAGCATCTCAGACCGACGCCCCACCAATTGACCGAGAGGCCAGCTCCCCACAGCTGTACGTGACAAAGCACATCACATACCCGACCATGGCTCATCACAGCCACCGCCTTCAGACGGGCCGGCCACCAGTGTCTCAGACCAACGCCCCATCAGCTGACCAAGAGGCCTGCTCCCCACGGTCGTATGTGACAAGCACGTCGCGTACCCGACCGGGGTTCATCACTGTCGCCACCTTCAGACAGGCTGGCCATCGGCATCTCAGACCGACGCCTCACCAACTGACCGAGAGGCCAGCTACCAACAGCAGTACATGACAAGCACGTCATGTACCCGACCGGGGTACATTCATCACAGTCGTTGCCTTCAGATAGGCCAGCCACCGACGTCTTCGTCCGACTCTCCACCGACTGATAGAGAGGTTAGCTTCAGACAGGTATGCTCCTTTCCTTGGTGAATCCCCTTGTATGACTCACATGTCGCACCCTGCACGCACGATAAGCAGATCCAGCCCTCCAGTCGTCCTGCCTCATTCGTACTGGAAAGGAAGAGGGTCGACAGAGCTAGCCAAACCTTCACCCCTAAAACTTGGTGTGTTTTCTGGGTCTTAGTCCGTCTGAAGGTCTCTATCACCCCGCTTTAGTCTCAGAACCACAAGATGACTAGGTCACCATCTGTCGGAAGAAACACCAGGACGCTAGCGAATGACCCGGCCCTCATCCATAGCCTGTTGCCCCAATACTTACACACTCAACCGTCCAATAGGCCTTCCATCATCTGCCGCATCTGACATACCCGGTAGCCGCATCCACGATCGATGGTGATAACAGTTTGCAGCAGCAGGCGGCACATCCGGCTCAAGAAGTGCTATCTAGACCTCTGGGACAAACTACTGACCCCAGGAGCAATACCAACTGCATCCAAGTTTCTATAGTGAAAACCCGAGCGCCCAACTTGTTTTAACTCCGACGGCATCAAGACAAAGCAGAGTTGGTAATCCAGGTTTGCCCTTATCTCCATAGTTCATGCTGATTCCGAGCGATTACAAAATACCGGCAGGAGATCACTTCTCTCCCCGAATGAGCCTCCAAGCACCCCTCTTTTACCTAGCCCGAGTGCCACCTGACAATGAGGGAGATCATCAACTATCGCTACCTCTAGGTACGATATACCCCTTGGACTCAGTTCTAACACCGTCAGGTTACTTTTCTTGCCAACAACATGTGGGGAGGGCTAATAGCATTTTCAATTTAGTTTTATTTCCTTCTTCTATTTTGTAAAGAAAAAAAAATAGCAGAAAGAAAAAAAAGAAGAAGAGAA